>JAUPFR010000006.1:7714836-7935713 GCA_036925125.1 Oreortyx pictus | reverse complement strand
TTCAAAGTGAGCACTGATTCAAGTAGACATTTTAGGAATCTTCGCCTGATACACAAATACGTGATTGATCCCTGGTTAAATGAAAATTACAGAAAATCACAGGTGTCTGCCACCAAAATTACTGCTTATGTGAACAAAGAAATTAAATTGGCCTATAAGAACAAAACAGATCTGTCTTATTTTAAAGAATCTTTATCCAACATTGATCATTATCATTGCATGAATTACTTTAATTTGAATATTTTTCAGTAAGAGAGAAGCCAGAATGGCTGCAAATAACACTGGATACAAGCAAACTTGTATCCAGACTTTGCTTGTATCTCCTTATTCATTTATCACAACAGATGAGCTTCCCTTCCTCCTTCTCTGAATATTTTTGTATTTTTCCTGGTTTCCTTCTGACCTCATGGTATATCCAAGCATTTGTCAGTAAGCTGCACTTTGACTCCCACTTCAGACTTTGCAAATGACAGAAAATGTTTAAGAATACAGTGAGAATAGACTGCCCTGTGCTAAATGAGCTAATGTCTGTCAGAGAATCCTAAGGAAATTAATGTTGGGCTGTGACAACAGCTGATCTAGCACCAAGGCTTCTCAGTACTACAAACCTTTACCAACTTCTCTTTTAACTCTTTAAATGGCTTTTCATACTGAGCAGACTCCACTCGATGATATAAACATAAATATAATAGGCTCCTACTTCAATCTGTACTTTGCCTTTCCCTTATGACCAGAGCTGTACTGAACATCATTAATCTTTCAGCATTTCTGAGCAGCTGGAGCTCAGCTTCCTCATTAAGAAGCTTCCTTAAGTGAAAGTTTTAAAACCGGTGCTATTGCCAAGATACGAAAAGGCAACCATAATCCAGAAACACACATACACAAACATTCAGTTTGCATCTTGTCAGACCTACAACCCTCACACCTGCTACAGTCATGCAAGAAGCAGCCGGTTCGCCCTGTGAAAATGCAGAGCTGGAAAGTTAGCTTAAATTGTGTCGTGCGTATGCTGCACCTCAAACCCTACGTCTGTGCCATTAAGGCCACGGGAGCACGGAAGGAGCCGCGTAACCCCGCGGCACGGCGGCGAGGCACCGGCCGCGTCGGGCAAGGACGCTCCGAGCCGGGCCAGCCGCCGAGGCCGCGGGCCAGCCGCCGCCTGCCGGGCAGGAAAGTTGCCCGCGACCCTGCTCGCATCTCGCAGGCAACCGGCGCCGAGCTGCACCGGGGACACTTGCGAGGCGAGCGGGGTCATCCGCGAGCCGCCGGGCTCCGCCCGCCGGGGATGCGCTCGGGGCCGCGGGGTGCGCCCGCTCCCGATCCCGCCGCCGGCAGCCCCGCGGGGCCGGCAGGCCTCGCTCCGCCGCTCCCGGCCTCTGCCTGGGCAACTCGCCCTCCGCCCGCAGCCGGGGACGGCGCCTGCCGCCTCGCCCGGCCCGCCGAGCCGCGCCGCCGACCGTACCTGAGTCGGTGAGGCGGGGCCGGGCTCTGTCCCGCAGGTAGTAGATGAAATCCCGGCAATTCTCGTTCTCCACCGCCCCGACGGAGCACAGCTCGGCCAGCAGCTGCAGCGCTTTCTGGCAGATCTCGTCCTCCCTGTCGCCGGGCATCGCCCCCAAAGCATCCTCGGGCGCGGAGCGGAGCCGTGCGCTCAGGCGCCGCGCCGCTGCCCGCCGCCCGCCAGCAGCACCCCGCGCCGCCGGGCCGCCGCCCGCATCCTCCGCCAGCGCCGCCGGCCGCCTGCCGCTCCCCCCGCTGCAAGTCGCGCCGCCGGGGGCCGGCCCGGCGCCGCTGCCCGCCGGCCGCGCCGCGCCTCGGGGGCGGAGGAGGATGATGGAGAGGAGGAGGGTCCCACCAGTTGAACGCGGGAGCGGGGAGGGCGAGCGCCCGCCCAGCCGCGCCGCAGCAGCCCTCCTCGGAGAGGAGCGCCCGTCCTCCCGCTGCCCTGCCCGCGGGTCCCGGCGCCTCTGCCGGGTGGGCTGCGCTTTTCTGCTGGAGCGGCGCGGCCGGGCAGGGAAACCGGTGAGGGGCTCGACAGGCGACGGACCTCGGGAAAGTCTTCCTCCTCCTCTTCATCGCCAGCCAGGCCCCAGCCCCCTCTTTGCTGGTCTGCGTTTGATCTTCATTTACAGTTAAATACCATTTTGTGCCCCGGTGACTCCTCTATTCAGAAAGAATTACAGTCGCTCAACTCACTGTCTTCAAATTATTTTTCTATGCATAATGCGTGTCCTCGCTCTTAGGAACCTAGCAGAGGGGAGAATCTTTATAATTTCAAGGCCCTGTAGCGAATGACACGCTCCAGCCGTACTGTGTGGTGGGTTAGAAAGAGTTAAGGCACCGGCGACAAATCTTCGGCACCTGAGTCCGGGCTTAAGGGGCAGGCATAGCTCCAGAGGCAGGCACGAGAGCCTCCTGCTCCCTAAGGAGGCGGCTGTGGGGATGTGGGGGCTGAGCAGCCTTCTTCATCACACGCAGTTATCACGAGAAATAAGAGAGCTGTAAGGTGCTGCTTCCCTTTTTGGACTTGTAGGCAGAGTGTTTGGTTGATGTAGTGAGCCAAAAGCTGACAAGTAGCTACCACTGTTATCCTGATGTTTATGTCTCTGTTTTGAGATGGTTTGAGCAAATCTCAGACCATGATGAGCTGGAGAAGTTTAAACTGGCATGGATGTTCGGCCTCCTTTTTAAAGACTGGTGATAATGTTTCTAGAAAAATAGTGTGTACAGAAACATCTTCTCGTAGAAGTTCTTCTTTTGGAGGATGGAAATAAGTTAAAGCAGATTCTATTAATGGAGATACTAACAACAGGAATAATTAAGTAGTGTAATGACTTCTAGTGCCTCGTCAGCATTGCTCTTGTCTCAGAGGCATGACTTTTCCCCTCCTTTTCAGTAGAAAAAGGATATCTGTAAAACGTGATTGTGTAAGCCAAGTATAATTCCATCAACAAACAGGCATCTCTTTTACTCTGGCTCTTCTTAGAAATTCATGAGTGATGATAAAATGGTCTGTAGCTGTTACAGTTGCTGAAGTCATATTTTTGAAGCCCAGAGACATTCACGAGTTCACGTTTTCACATGTAAGCAAGAGGAAACTTCCTACTAGCCTCTATAAATACTGTGCGGATACTTATGGTAGTGCTTGGAATAGCAGCGGGATTCACTTGCTTCTCCAAGCATTTGAGAAGGGAGGGAGAAGAGAATTTGGAAGAGCTGCTGTGAATCACAGTGTTCTCTGAAACCAAGGACCAGGCAGTAGCAGTGATACTGCTGCTCTTTCTGCTGTAGTGAAGAAGGGCTGAGATTTACAAAACACAGAACTCTGATATACCAGGGTCTCTTTGGGGGAAAACTGACTTCAAAAGGCTGAATGAATTATTCACATCTGTAAGCTCTCTGTGGGGGAGCAACTCTTTCATCTCTAATGCCAAATTGAATACTGGTCCATGCTGGGGATAGGTAATAAAGAGAAGGAAAGACAGAGGAGCTGCCAAAGACAACTGTTGGAGACATCTGTCAAGTACAGTCCAAGGAGTCCAGCAATCACGCTGGACAGCTATGATGTTCTATTGCTTGCACTGTGTCCAGGGTAGTTGAATGTATCAATTCAAGGGGGTATTAATGTTTGGTTTTGATCCTGAGGGACAGTAAGCCCATCATTAACCTGGAATTCTAGCTCACTGCACAGCGAACTCTGGACAGCTGGGTTATGGAGTGATAACTTCTTTTTCTTTCTCCTCTAATTAAAGTATCTTGCTTCATTTTTAAATGACAGCACTTTGAAGGTGCTGAGATGTTTGTGATGCAGGCGATGGCAGGAAATTTCTCATAGCCTAGTGGGGGAAAGACCATGAAATTGCTTGGATGTCACTCACAGTAAACAAAGACATCTATTCTCAAAAGCTCTGAGCATACACTAAGTGCCCCATCCAAGAAAATGCCCAGGTCTTTTTCTGGAGTATAACTGCAGTAAATGTAATCTGCTGTGTCTAAAAGCAAATGCAGTCGCTTCTTCCTATTCCACATTTGTGGAAACTAGATTATCTCTGCCATTTGTTGCCATCAGTTGTGTGTTTTTGAACTTGCAGTCATCCTTAGTTTTGATGAGTTTACTGTTGTCTCTGCTGCAGATTTCAGGCATTTTGCTGCAGATCACCAGTGAATGCTGCCCTAAATAACTGTTGTCCTAAAAGGGCTTTGCATGCAGCAGAGGGACATTCTTTTTAACCATATGTTGAATACTAGAACTTGTAATTACTGACCGTAAGCATATATTTTTTTCCTATTTAGTGCACAGCTGTCCTGACACAATAGAAGTTAGAAAAAAATCCCAAAGCTATATATGGAATTAGAATATGTTTAGCTGTTCGAACTACAACAATTCTGTCATCCTCAACTGACATATCCTATTTCTTATCTTGAATTATAGCTTTTCTCAAATGTTATATCAGTAATGCAAGGGTTGCTTGGCAATGAAAACACCTTCACAGCACAGGTGTTCATGAAACAAATGGCTTTTCTGGAAGAAAGTCGGCAACTTACATCAGAATCATTATTGTGCCTATGCTGTAGCCAGAACTCACTGTGTGTTTGTCAGAGTTCTATACCTCTGTGGTCTGGTACTGTGCTGTATTACATATCAAGTGGATAAAATTATTTCGTGGTTGTTTGGAATGTCTTGTTGAAATTAGATATTGCTCCTGCTTTAAGTATATTTAGAGTTCTCTTACTCAGCAGTCCATATCTCCATACAGGGTGTGCTGTGCACCCAACACGCAAACCCCTTTATGCTAGGAGGGAACTTCTGCAGCAGCATTAGCAGCATTAGCAGCTCCCTGTCTTGAGGATAACAGGCAGGGGCATGGACATTGATGGTACAGAAGGATGAGCCTGACTTTTCTATGAAAGCTTACTGCTCTCCAATCACAAGGGAAAAGTAGGAATCTGACAAAGCAAATCACAATCACACCAAGTGAAACCTGGCTTTCAACAGCGTTAAGTGTTGCAACCAAGTTTGGTGTTTCCAGTTTCCCGTCACCTGGACGTTAAATATGCCTTCACAGTGGAGTTGCCTTGATAGGTGGTGCTCCTATGTCAGTGCTTTAACTGTGCAAAAGATGAGTTCTGTGTCATTTGGTTTTGATTCTTTTTCCCCTCAAAATGGATACAGCATACAGTTTGGGTTCTCAGGTTTTCTGTAGTCTCTGAAATCAAAAGCTTCAGGCCTGAAACATAAAGCATTTACTAATTCCAAATAATATTAATTCTCATGGGAAGTGTAAATTTATTTATCCAAGCAATGTGACCTGAACTGTAGACTTGTGTTGGGTTTTCAGTCATCAGAGACCTTTCTGAAGCCCAGAAAGAGACATGATCAAATTTTGGCTAATCTGAGTTTTGGGATAACAGTATCAGACAAAAGAAAGTATGGAGAACTCAGCTTACTAATTAATATTTCCAAAATTTGAAAGTTTATAACCAAGTAAAAGTGATGAGAAACCTTCTGAGCATCACATAAGAAACCAGCTTTCAGCACATTTCCTTGTCTGCGCAGCGAAGATATCCCCAGACTGACAGCAGAAGCTGAATCCAACTGGCTACTCAGTGAAGCTGTTAAAATAAATACTGATGTGGCTGCGTTCCAAAGCAGGCCACTGGGCAGTACTACTGAATTTCTGAGATGACATTCAGCGAAGTTCTGAACACCATTGGGCGCTTTATGGTTGCAAACAGAAACTGCGTCAACTCCAGTGAGTTTTCAATCATTTAATCGGTGAAAATATTATTTCAAATGATCATA
Organism: Oreortyx pictus; assembly: GCA_036925125.1. Classification (NCBI taxonomy): domain Eukaryota; kingdom Metazoa; phylum Chordata; class Aves; order Galliformes; family Odontophoridae; genus Oreortyx; species Oreortyx pictus. The sequence goes on along the minus strand of JAUPFR010000006.1, from coordinate 7,929,910 downwards.
AGTACAAAGCAGATAAATGCTAGGCAATTTCACTAGGTGCACATCAACGGAGAGTAAAGCACAGGAGGGAGAAACCCAGGTAACATAGTGGAGAAAGGGAAGCTCTGCTCGACTACCAGTGACAAGTTTGTCATAGTTCTGAAGAGTACGTGTATCTCGGTACACTGTAGCACCAGAGATCCCAAAGCCTTATTCTCTGTTTTACTACGGTCTAATTGAACTGGATGCAGCAATAGGAAATAATGCATCAAATCCTCCTCCGCCCTAAAATGCTCTATTTCAAGAGTGCTGCACATCGCAGCCACAGCCCAAGAAGTCAGCTGTAAGCAGTTACGTTGGCCTACTTAGCCATGTGCTTCCTTGTGATTTCTAATAGCACTAGACATCTTTACCCCAAACCAACAGTTCTGATTCTGTGGACTAGAACATCTACTGCCATCCCGGACCTTGAAATTGTGTCATAACAGGGATGCGCATCAGCATAAAAATTTTCCCACGTGTTTAAAAGCAATCTGCCTCCAAACACAAATCTCTGATAGCAAAGTGATTGTTCTTCTAATCCCAGCTCCTGTGAGCATAAAATCTCTCCCGTGTAACACATACGCTTATTCCAATAGGAAAATGTAGCAGTGGGCTGTTTAATGGAAGAAATAATTAAGTGGATCAACTTTAGATGAACGCAAAATGAACTAGATAAGCTTTCATATAGCTACCAGGCAGATTATGCTGGTTTCTGGCTCATCAAGGAAAGAAAATGAGATGCTCTTTACAAAGCATGAGGACTGACATGTGCTTCTGAGGCAGACCTCTTCCTTTCAGGACAGCATCCCTCTTAGCGGGTTGTTCAGTTTTTCTGTTAGGTTGCGGGTGCAAAGGGTGTTAATGTTCTGGTGGGATGGCATTATGGTCTATAAATTTAAAGGAAGGTTCCATAAAGGGAGAATAACTTCCGTGGGTCATCTGAGATGTACAGGTGCAAGCTCTATAACATTTTAATACACTGCTGAAGAGTTATGTGATTAGCTCCACTGAACTCAGTGGGATTGCTCTTTCGGGTAGGAATAGGCCAGCACAGTAGGGAGGCAACAAATCTAGTTTCTGATTTGTAAGGCTGTAGACTGGAATAGGACAGAGTTAACATAAAGTAGCCTGGAGTTCTGGTGTTTATGAAGACATGTTTAAGCAAAAATAATCAGAAATAGAGTTTGGAATATGAAAATTATATGACTATTAACAAATCACTTTGGGATCCTTTGTCAAGGAGAAAGAGCTAGATAAATGCAAATGTATTTTATGTAATTAATTTCATTTACGCATTTTATTTTATAAAAACACGATTTTTACTGTATTTAGGTACTAAACACAAAGGCCCAGAAACATCTTTGTTTCAAGCTTTCAAATCTGATAGAGTTTCAGCACAAAAGTATCTGAGGATTAACAAAAATCAAATATGTTGGCGAACAATTCTCTAATGGGTCATGCTCAAAGTAATACAGTAGATGGTGTTGTATCAGTCTGGTGACCAGTTGCCAGTGGGGTTCTGCTAACCTCCGTTTTCGGGCCAGTTCTCTTCAATGTTTGTAGAAATGTTCTGAATGCAGGACTCAACTAAATAAAAAGATTGCAGATTATACTAAAATAGGAGGAACTGTTGACTCCCTTGTGGCTGGAAAGGTACTAAGGCTGCTGGAGTTCAATAAGCATTTAGACAACACTCTCAGGTATTGGGATTTATTTATAGGTAGTCCTGTGTGGAGTGTGAAATTGGACTTGGTGATCCTTATGGGTCCCTTGCAACATGAGACAGTCTATGATTCTCTGAGCAGTAAGAGGTATAACCCTATGTTACACTACCAGCTATTTTTGGATGAAGTGAAAACATTTAAAACTGACAGAGTCTTCTGCTGACCTTTATGTTGCTACATGGGCTATTATTTAGAAAAAAGGGATTATGCTGAAAAGTGTTCCTACATTTACCCAGATAACCAACCACCACACTGCCCTTTTCTGAGGCTTTTTGCCTACCAACCTCTGCTCGTTTTCAGAAGCATTCAAGTCCTTGAGAAAAATGAAAAGTTGATTAAAGAGAAAGATTTTGTAGAAACTGTCTTGTGTTACTTGTTTAAGGTTTAGCCCTAAATATTCTTATTTATGTTAACATGCTCACAGAAGTCAGATGATAACAAGATGGGAGGTAGTCCTATGATTTATGCCTCTCCAGTCAACAAATAACAATTAATAAATAGATAAATGTAGCATTTGAGTATTTGTAAATGCATGACAAGTGCATGAAAAATTACATGTAATGTCACTAAATATAGCTTGACTAGAAAAAAAAAAAAAAAAAACTTAGTCAGGACTGTACATAGAAAAACCTGAAGCAGGCTTAGCAAACTTTACAGCAACTGAGGACACTGAATGTTATTAACTCCAAAGCATTTTCTTTTCTCTTTTCTTTTCTTTTTTTTTTTTTTTTTCCTAGTCCTAAAATCAGATTCATCTGGGACAAAAATGATTTTCATGGACTTTTAAATAATAACGCTTACTGATTGTCTCACTCAATGATAAAGATGATCTAAGTATATGAGAACTCAGTCATAATGGGAACTCTACTAATGAGTACTCTACTGAGTACTCAGCTGCTTACAGCTACTTACCACTATTTCCTAACCAAAAGAAAGAATAAAAATATTTTGTGGGTTTGTAGTTTGTAGCTCACTGAATTTAAAAGAGAACACTGAGCTAGCAGCTCTTGCTGTTCTATCTCAGTCCTTTCAACTGGCCAGCTGAACTGGATAATGGCTACTCTTTTATGAACAGAAATTTACATAGTCTGTGTAGTCCACAGGCTCTTGTTTCTAATGTTAACCTTGAGACATATTGACTAGAACTTGGATATTCTTGTCCTGATATGTAACCACCCTTGTGGACTGATGAAAAGATGTATTCCTTTCAGATCTGCCTTTAGTTCTCCCTGTGCTCTAAAACACTTGTGAGCAGTTTAGATTGCTTTGGGTTCTCATAAAGAGGGGACATGGATAGAGAAGAAAAGTGCTGGTCTTCATGGCTGTTCCAAGTTGTTCCTGAAACTTCATTTAAAAAAAAACTTAATGACAATTTATTTTCAATCTCATTAGAGTTTTTAACTTTTTAATATGCACCCGCTGATTTGTTTTCACACATTACTGGACATACCTTAAAAAGGGAAATCTGGAATAGGAAGTCGGGGAGATAAGAGTTTGAGTGCAGGGAGTAAATGCCTGTGTAATATTGTATGTAAGTTTGAGTATGGTGTGTACACTTGGAACAAAATGTCAGCACAGTAGCAATGTTATTGCAAGTATGGTGACCCAGATGGCTGTTGAAGCTTTGGAATAAGACTGTTACATTTGATATGAGGGTTAACTGACTTATTCTTGAAAAAGTTACTCAATATCCCTCTATTTTATTTATTTATTTGTTTATTTAATGCCAGCACAAGCATCTTAATGCTTGAGTATGACTTGTAACAATTACGAGGCCCTGATCCCAGCCTTGACAGCTTTTGGGACAACATGGCAGTACGTGCTGCAGGCAAGGCAGTGTGCTGAGGTGGAGGTGATGTACTACTCTAAGCTAATTTGCCGCAATTTCGAGCAGGTAATTTTGTAAAAACTTCTTTCCTCCTGGATATTCAGTGAACTGGCTTGCGAAAGGTGTGTGGCCCATGAGGTATGAAGCTACTATTTGTGTGGAAGGACATGGCCTAGAAGTCTCTTTTCACTTTTGATATGATCTTACACTTGTTTTTCGGAAAGGCTTCACCTTTCATGTCCAGTTTTCTGAATCTCTCAAGTTCCCTTAGCTTGACTCTTTCTGTAAACACTCTGGAGCTTGTGCTGAGTCCATCATTGTCCTGGCCTCAAGGCAGAGTTTGAATGTGTAATCTTTTTTTCCACAAGCGTGAATTCAATCAGGCTTGTACATAGCTTCAAGCACCATAATACTTCTGTGCTTAATTAAATGAGACAATCCATGCCCTTAAGTTTAGACACTTCCCAAATATATCTCTGAATTAGGACTGCCTACAGTTAATGTTCCTGGACTGCTTGTTTGAGCAATAAATGATGGGAATAACATTGTTCAATTTCTACTTCTCTTTTGCTTAATTCACTAGAAGGCAAAGAGAGAAATGAATCCCATATGATGTTTTGGTTGCTGTGTTACCTCCTACACCTAAATGCAAAGGCTACTGCTGTTGACCTTCTGCTCCAGTGCAAATCACAGAATGCAGCACTTGGCATAAATCTGTAGGAAAGAGTCAGTAAATGAGGTGTGCCACTGAATGAAATATTTTTGAGGGAAAGAAAGGAAAGTTGTTTCTTTAGTACAGCCATAACAAACTTGTAACTGGAGCCCCATGTATAAATGAGGTTCTTGGAGACCTACTGCTGATACAATGACACACACTGTTAAGTACTTCTCCACAGTAAAATTGTGGGCAAATTAAAAAATATGTGTTAGAGTTAATAATTTTATTGTTAATTCTCCTCACTAAGCTTTCTAAGATGACAAATTATATAACGAAGTCATTATTGATAACAACTTCGGTCTTTCTTGCCAAAAATACAATCTGTCTCGTTGCTATCAAGAATAAGATTGTTTCTGTAGGATTAATTAATTAATTATTAAATTTCAAGGCATTCGTCAGGAAACTTTGAACTTTTTTTTGGTCTAACACCATCATACTCAAAATCAAGGAGAAATTCTTACAAAATGTGAGCAGCATGTTTTTTTTCTCCAGGTGGACAGTTATCTGTCACTGTAGTTCTCTAATATTTGATCAAAGTATCTAAAACTCTACAGGAAAGACCTCAATAATGAGCAAGTCAGGATTTGCATTCAGTTATGTCTCAGAACATAAGCTATGTTTGCTTGAATATAGAAATAAGATCTTTTGACTTTATTTTCTGCTTCTTACATTAGGAACTAACATTTCTTAGTAAATTTAATTAACTACTATTGCCTAAGGTAATCAGAGTGTAACTTCTTAAGCTGACAGTTTATGATCCTAAAGTTGTATTTATGGTGTCTATTTGAATCCAAACTTCTGTTAATCATAATATCATTAGAATTGGATGGGAAATGTCTTTCCAGTTTCTTGAAACTTTGAGGAACACCATATCTTTGGTTCCACAGTGTGGGCAGAAGATAAGATCCTTCAGAGTGTTTTTTTGGGTTTTTTTTGTTTTGTTTTGTTTTGTTTGTTTGTATGTTTGTTTTGTTTTAACTTTAGTTTTGTTTGCTTGCTCGTTTGGTTTTAGTTTTGTTGATGAAGTAAGCTGCTTCATTTAGCTGAATGTTTTGTATCTGAGTCAAATGCTTTCTACACGAGCTTCCTAACAGCTAATTATGCTAAACAAAATTGAAGAAGGAAGGAAAGTAGATGTTTTCTCTGCCTGTTTGTCTTCCTGTCTATCTGTCTTTCTGTCTAGTCTATATTTGTGGGTGTGTAATTCTACCCCCACCCTCTCTCCCATGAAAGTCTGCTGTTCTTATTAACATTCCTAACATAATAAAGCAAACAGATTTGAGTTTACTTATAGAAACTTTATGAATGAAAAGATTCCTGGCAATTTGTGTTGCAGCCTATGACTGGTCTTTATTTGACTAACAAGATTCTTCTTCCTCCCTTGAGACTTTAGAGACTTCCCATTTCTCTATCCTTCCTTCCCTCCTTCCCTCCTTCCCTCCTTCCCTCCTTCCCTCCTTCCCTCCTTCCCTCCTTCCCTCCTTCCCTCCTTCCCTCCTTCCCTCCTTCCCTCCTTCCCTCCTTCCCTCCTTCCCTCCTTCCCTCCTTCCCTCCTTCCCTCCTTCCCTCCTTCCCTCCTTCCCTCCTTCCCTCCTTCCCTCCTTCCCTCCTTCCCTCCTTCCCTCCTTCCCTCCTTCCCTCCTTCCTTCCTTCCTTCCTTCCTTCCTTCCTTCCTTCCTTCCTTCCTTCCTTCCTTCCTTCCTTCCTTCCTTCCTTCCTTCCTTCCTTCCTTCCTTCCTTCCTTCCTTCCTTCCTTCCTTCCTTCCTTCCTTCCTTCCTTCCTTCCTTCCTTCCTTCCTTCCTTCCTTCCTTCCTTCCTTCCTTCCTTCCTTCCTTCCTTCCTTCCTTCCTTCCTTCCTTCCTTCCTTCCTTCCTTCCTTCCTTCCTTCCTTCCTTCCTTCCTTCCTTCCTTCCTTCCTTCCTTCCTTCCTTCCTTCCTTCCTTCCTTCCTTCCTTCCTTCCTTCCTTCCTTCCTTCCTTCCTTCCTTCCTTCCTTCCTTCCTTCCTTCCTTCCTTCCTTCCTTCCTTCCTTCCTTCCTTCCTTCCTTCCTTCCTTCCTTCCTTCCTTCCTTCCTTCCTTCCTTCCTTCCTTCCTTCCTTCCTTCCTTCCTTCCTTCCTTCCTTCCTTCCTTCCTTCCTTCCTTCCTTCCTTCCTTCCTTCCTTCCTTCCTTCCTTCCTTCCTTCCTTCCTTCCTTCCTTCCTTCCTTCCTTCCTTCCTTCCTTCCTTCCTTCCTTCCTTCCTTCCTTCCTTCCTTCCTTCCTTCCTTCCTTCCTTCCTTCCTTCCTTCCTTCCTTCCTTCCTTCCTTCCTTCCTTCCTTCCTTCCTTCCTTCCTTCCTTCCTTCCTTCCTTCCTTCCTTCCTTCCTTCCTTCCTTCCTTCCTTCCTTCCTTCCTTCCTTCCTTCCTTCCTTCCTTCCTTCCTTCCTTCCTTCCTTCCTTCCTTCCTTCCTTCCTTCCTTCCTTCCTTCCTTCCTTCCTTCCTTCCTTCCTTCCTTCCTTCCTTCCTTCCTTCCTTCCTTCCTTCCTTCCTTCCTTCCTTCCTTCCTTCCTTCCTTCCTTCCTTCCTTCCTTCCTTCCTTCCTTCCTTCCTTCCTTCCTTCCTTCCTTCCTTCCTTCCTTCCTTCCTTCCTTCCTTCCTTCCTTCCTTCCTTCCTTCCTTCCTTCCTTCCTTCCTTCCTTCCTTCCTTCCTTCCTTCCTTCCTTCCTTCCTTCCTTCCTTCCTTCCTTCCTTCCTTCCTTCCTTCCTTCCTTCCTTCCTTCCTTCCTTCCTTCCTTCCTTCCTTCCTTCCTTCCTTCCTTCCTTCCTTCCTTCCTTCCTTCCTTCCTTCCTTCCTTCCTTCCTTCCTTCCTTCCTTCCTTCCTTCCTTCCTTCCTTCCTTCCTTCCTTCCTTCCTTCCTTCCTTCCTTCCTTCCTTCCTTCCTTCCTTCCTTCCTTCCTTCCTTCCTTCCTTCCTTCCTTCCTTCCTTCCTTCCTTCCTTCCTTCCTTCCTTCCTTCCTTCCTTCCTTCCTTCCCTGTGCAGCTCCTGAAATCTTCACTTAAAAACATGGAAGGGATTGATTACCTTCTTTCTCCAGGAGTCTAAACTCTCCAGTCCCAGAATCCTTATTGCTATTAGGTCAGTGGGGCTGATATGAACATATTGTGGATCAGCTTCACTCTGTGCATCCAGCTATTTTTCCCTCAAACCATGTGGAGAAGAAGAAATGATCCATAGCGAGCTATAGCCCTTGTTTTTCCCTGCTGTTGTGTTTCTGTTCATACACAGGCCTTTCAATTTTATAATGCCAGCTTTACATGAAAGCTGAAATGTAATTGCATCCTCCTGAGTAAAATGGACAATATCCATGCCTATTGCATTTTTAAAGAAAAAGATTATAGAATTCACTCTGCTGCCTGCATTCTTTGCGTATAAATCCCTCTGCTGATGTAACAGGATTAAATATTCTAAATACTAGCTGGAGCATTGTAATTCCATAAATGTGCAAAACAACACCTACGTTATTTTTGTAGGCTTCTTTTAGTACACCATGTTTTACCTTACCAAACACTAGTGAGGACTTGATTCAGTACACATCATGTTTATTGTCCCTCTCAGTTCTCCATTTTTACTTTAACTTCAACCTCTGTGGTACCTCATAGGTCTAAGGCAACCTGCTAAATACTGCACAGTTGGCAGCTTTTTTGTTTGTATGTTTTGAAATGAAGAACGTAAATATGGTAATATTTATGCCATGGGAAAAATAATTTAAATAAAATTGCATGGTTGCACACAAAATATTTCAAATATTTTTTTCCTCCTTTTTTTTTTTTAATCATTTCTATCATTCTTTGTATCATTTTTAATATCTTAGCACAGACCCAGGAAATGGGTGGCTTTTACAGAGCTGAATTTAGAAATAGCATTTTATATTTCACCGATCCCATTTTGTAAGCTTCCCAGGTTTATTCATGCCTATGCACAGTCATGAAATAGTTTACTTATACTGTGGGCATAAAAATGCCAATACACCCCACTTTCTTTGAACAGTGTACACAGACCTCTCCTTTCCCAGCCAAATAATGCTGTGTACTTCCCTGAAAGAACAATTGACAGCAAAGTTAAACAATGTAGTTCTTCCTGAAAAGGTGTTTCTCCATCTCAAGTCAACACAACCTTTCCTCAACACTAGAATTTATTCTTCAAAATCCATCTCTAATATCCCACAGAACTGTCCAAAAAAAGCTTAACCAAGCTTACCAAATGGAGGATAAGAGAAAGAACCCTTCAGCTGTTTTAGAAAACATTGCCAAAGTGAGAGATTCATAGACTCGGGAAGATCTGAACTATAGAGACCAGGGTATTTGGGATAAAATAGACTCTGGGAACAGCTGAGATAACTGTGTACGTAAGAAACTGTAAAAAGTATAGTCTTATATTAAAATTACCTTATGCTTGTTTGAAGCATGAGGGAGGTTGCTTTGCTTTTTGTTGTTGTTTAGTTGGTACTAAGGAGGAGGTGCTGAAGGACTAATTCCTCACTGATGTGTAGTTAAGCATATGTTCTGCAGCATGGAATGAAGGGAGTAACAGACTGCTCTTCCAGTTATTGTCATAGCTGCATCTATCTTAGCTTCCAATTAATTACTTAAGGAAAGACTCAGTAGTGCCACACTGTTACTTTCTGAGAACATGTGTGAAAAACTGTGATGAACTTAATCAAAATATGGACAGGAGGGCCGAACATTAAAGTAAGTATGCTCACCTCAGACTAGGAATCCTTGGAAACATAGCAATAACTATTTGAGCCCTCAGAAAGTACCAGAGCATGTGTCTCTAAAACAAGACTATGTTCAGAAAGGTGCTGATCATCAACTTTGGATAAAATCAGTAAGAGCAGAGAGTTTGCAGGGCAACACAAAACAGCGTAGAGGAATTACTGTAGCATACTAAATAATAAAGCATTGTAGTGCTCTAGTATTGTCAAAGAGGGTCTATATTGCAACTTTAAAATAGGAATTGTAATCTGTTCATCTGCATCTATATGGGAAACTGTAGTGGATTTTGAAAGATTTCTTAATGTACATTTTTGAAGGAGATTCTTTAACTTTTTCCACTAATAATACCAGAGATTTTCTTCTGAAGATATATGGTGCTACAAACGTTGTGATCTTTTTTTTTCCTCATTAGAAAGAACATAAAAATATCTGTAGTGCCTTTTTCAAGAACAGCTGTATATGTTGTCTTATTGTTAACTCTACTAAATCATGGCAGATATAACCATATTTATTAACCTGATTTTTAGCCAAATTGAAGTTAACTTACTCTTCAGTCTCTACCTGAATACATGCATTCATCAATCCTCTTCACGTGTTCATGGCATCATCAAGTTTCAGGCAACGTACTGTATAACCACCTTCAGATCTTAATGCCAACCATTTTAAATATTTGTCCACTGCTTAAAGTAAAACAAATGGCTCAACTCTGCCATGGGAGAGGGTGGAGTTGTCTTCTCTGTCCTAAAGCAGAACTCACCCTTCACTCTCTGTTAGAAGCTGTTTTAAAGAACTTGCATTCATTCTTTTCCCCCAGCATCTCTGAATATAGCCCTGGCCATATTACTGACACTTCCCATTTACATTATAAATAATAAACATGTGATTTCACTAAACTTTGTTTCAGCCTTCTTATACATGTAATATGGAAGAAGGCTGTATCGTTAACTCAGGTTTGAACTGGAATTACATTTTGGAATATTGTTGTCTAGAAGATCATGGAATCATCCAAGGCTGGAAAAGACCTCCAACTGTTCACTTAACACCAATATTTCCCACTAAACCACAAAGTCTAAATGGTCCTTGAACACCACCAAGGACTGTGACTCCACCACCTCTCTGGGCAGCCCATTCCAGTACCTGACCACTCTTTCAGAGAAATATTTCCAAAAGTCCAACTTGAGATGTCCCATTGCAACCATAAGCCTGGATTAAACATTGAAATTCTATACAAATGTCACTCCCTCCCCCTCCACCCCCCTTCATTTATCATTGCTAGCATGAGTTATCAACATCATGCTTCAACATTTGCTTTCCTATTACCTGCTCATGATGTGGCCTGAGTTCTCTTCCATGTGTTAAACCAAACCCCGTGATAGCAAAATGATTCTTTAGATAACCAGACAAGTAATTTTTGTTCAAAACAAAAACCTAGTTGTATAATAATTCTAGTTTTACAGCCCATTCTGTACTGATCTATAACCTTAGTACTTATCAGTCCAGCTGCTCCTGTCCTCATCCCAGTCTTGAGGCAGTTTGTGTATTCCATACTGATTTTAGTTTATCATGTTTTCTAGAACTCAGATGCTTTCCTTGACTATACTCAGTGGACACGTGTGAACTTATAAAAACTGCATATGTATCACGATTTTTCGTACACACTAAATTCAATATATGCATAATTTCATTGATGTATTTAAAAATACTTCTCAAGAAGAAATATTTGTAGGCAGCGGTTCACGTATGTTTCAATAACTTGAATGTTAAAATCTGTAAAGAATTTAACCCTTTTGTTAAAGCAGTAAAATACATTCAATCTTGTAAAAACTGGCTGCTGATTTTGCAAAGGATTTGCTGTGAGCTACTTAGAATACTCAAGTGGTAGATAGTTGAATCTAGCTGGAAGGTTAGTGTTCTCAGAGTAGACCGGGAATAGAAACCCCAGACCAGAATTCATCTATAAATGTAGTTTGTTAAAACAACTACTGTAATGGGAAGTTGGGATTTTAGATATTGAAATTTCAAACTGAATTAGACCCCAGTGCACTTACATAACTCACGATATTAAGTTAGTTTTGTGAAGAGATTTCAGAAAACATTCTGTATCAAATCTCCATATAGTAGACTAACTACATACACATGGTTATTGTCAACTTTTAATATTTTGATAAGGGGAATGATGAGAAGCATTAAAATTTAATGGAAATATCTACATTACCTACTCTGACACAAATATCCTGAGTGCTAAGATCTTGCTTGTCAGCATTCTGCCGTCTTTGATGGTCATCTGGCTGGTAAAAAACAAATTTCAGCAATGTTGAGCTGAGTTAAGAGTTGTGCTGAGCAGCCACGTATCCCTGGAAGACTTTCTGATACAGGGATCCTCTACTATGCCAGGAACAGCAAGTCAAATTCCATAATAGGACATGCTGCAGGAAAAGAAAATCCTTTACTTGCCTTGGATTGAGACTAACAAGCATCACCAAATGTATCTTGCCTGTTTATTGCTGAACAGTTTAGAACTGAATGTCTCTGATTATGTTCATGAAAAATAGACCACAGAACTCTTAGTTAAATTATTCTGTAGCTTTTTAAATCAGCAGCTTTATGGCCTACTTTTGTTTTGGGTTTCTTACTGCATTTTTAGTCTGAGGAGTTTTGCACACAGATATTTTGCTGTTTTCTGCCAGGAAAAAAAAAAAAAAAGAATCTTTTGTAAAAGGAGTGTTTTTAGTGAGAATTCCATGGCTCAGTTTTATACTACTGTGACCCATCTTTAAGCTGTAAGCAGTAATACCTTTTATTTTCTGTGGAATCAAAGGGATTGGTAACCTTGCTTTACCTTTGTTTGTGCTTTGTGGTTTTCATTAATAAAGTACCATTTTGCCTTGGGCTTCCTGTTGACTATGCTGAAATACCTGCACCCCAAAATATATTGGTCAGCACTTGCCACATCTCTTTCAATCTAACTTGATATAGCTGCCTATTTAGTAACTTTCTGTAGCATCAAATGCATATCAACACAGGAATTCTGGAGAACGCCTCATCACAGAGATGTCGGCACAAGAGTCCTGCAGTTCTACTTACCTGTGTCAGGCTGTACCACACAGCTGTGGACATTAATGATCTTGTAATTAGGTGAGGCTGGGATAAGAGTGAACACATGGCTGTGAACACTCAACAGAGGATTTCTTTCATTTTTCTTTCTATCTGTAGAACGAGAGAGCTCACAGTATCAAGGAAATGCTAGATAAATGAACTATATAAATCTCCTAGAGAGTCTTGGTAATAGGGAAATGTGAAAGTGTCTGCTGCAGCACTTTTTATTTGAAATAAATATTGCTTTGAATTGAGGTTGTACTGTATAAAGTGAAAGACTGTCCTTTATGCAAACAGGTTTAAAAGGAGAGGGTTACTATCAAAATGAGAGTATAAGGCATGCTTGATAAAATAGGATATAGGAATATGTGTATGTATCTGAAGTGGCATAAGGATAGAGAAATGGAAAAAAAATCACATTGTATCTGGCTGTCCAGAAAATATTTTATGAATAGAGTAAGATGTATAATTCAAATAAACAGCAAGTAAACAGATCTGAATGACTGTTCTTCTGTAAAATTCATCAGAGATCAAAGCACATTTGATGTTGGAGGTAGAAGGACTACAAGTATTCTCTATGCCACTTCAATATTTTCCATTTCCTGTTTCTTTCTCTCATGCTTGCTTTGTCATCTCAGGGATCAAGGGGAACAAAGTAGATATCTTTTTCAGTAAAATATATGTAAGATTATGTACTTTTTTTTTTCTTTTAAATCAACAGAAAACTACCCTTTATTCTTTCTCTTAATTCTAGTTGTGGTTAGTATGTGGCACCTTAGCTCTTGTAAACTAGTATTACAATTGAACAAAGCAGTTTTTGAGTGCTGTTTTTTTTTTTTGTTTTTTTTTTGAGGGGTCTCATACTCAAGTTTTTCTATGTCTTGTTTTTCTGTTTCTTATTGCTGCTTGCGTCTTTGGTAATCCACAGGTCTAGTGTTACACACTTAGCTTTTCTCCTGTGTTTGCTGGAATTGCACTTCATTTAATACATTTGGGAATTTGACCTTTAACTCACTTTTTGCTGCTCATTTCTCCCACTTTGTCCTTTTCTCAGGATAATGGTCTCACTTTCAGAAGATTGTTAAAAATACATGTATGTATCTGTAGTCTGTGATGCCTAATTAGTCAGCTCTAAAATAATTGTGTCCTTCAGCTTTTTGTTCTGTCTTCTGAAATAAAACTTTTTCTCAGAGCATTTTATTAACCTGTTGCTTAGCCTGTGCCAAGAACAAGCTTCAGATGCAGGAACTTCTCATCGACAGCGTCTCTTAAAAATAAGGTTAGTAGTATGAAGTTCTTCAGTAAATTGTGTAAATAACACAGATAATTTGTTCATCAATGAGATTCCAAAGTATAACTGGTATCCAGGGCTTTTCCAGGTTTTGGTGATCACTTGACCTCCTTTATCACTGCCAGCCGAGATAGATCAGGTGAGGCTGCAAGTAGCGCTAACTCAGCCCAGGCATGCCATTTGTGTGCTGATTGCTCACAAGTAGCACCCTGGAGTTCAGAAGCTCCATCTTTCCCTTTCCGTATTGCTGAAGCTTTTAACCTGAAAGAATATGTGAAGGAAAGACAGCAGGAAAACTAGGGTAAGAGACTTAAGAAAACAAAAGCATATGTGTTTGATGTTGCATTGGAGGAGATGGTAAACTATCACAGGAGAAACTTGAATGGTTTTCTAAGATAAAGCTTTTTTTTTTTTTTTTTTTTTTTTTTTTTTTTTTTTTTTACCTAGCATGTTGTAAGTGTGTGAGTGATACTTCACGAGGAAGTAGGGGAAGACAGATAATCTCTTCTACTGTGAGCTGGGATAAAAACAAATCTGCTTTTTGTAGATTAGGAAAACGTTGAAAGTATGATTACATGTACTGTGGTCTCTGGTATGTTTCTTGAGCTTGGCTGAGGAAGAAAGCACAATCCCCTTGAGATTCTGGAAGACTGAAATAGAGAATTGCTGATAGAGCAGAAGTGCTTGCTTCAAAGAACTGCTGATGGAGTGCAGTGGGATAGATTTTGTATGATAGGAAGTTTTTGCCCTATATGTGCTAAAATTAGATTACTCTACTGATTATTTGTTGATTGCAGTGTTTAATTGTAGTATATATTTTCATTGTGGGGCAGCCTTTGTTGCCTGTGTTTTTCTTCCTTTAAAATGAGGACTGGCAATTCCTAATTACAGTGAATTCTCTGTTAAAAAGAAGCTTGTGAAAAACAGTAATGAAGCTGTATTGGTAAATGAACTACCCACGTTCTTACTTTTCAGGCTGACTTTGGCTTTGAGGAGATGATAATCTCTGTAGCAATTAGCTTTTATTTTATTTAATTTTATTTTTTATGGCCTTACTTACACATGTTAGTGAAAGGGAATGCAGGTCACTTGTCTCCTTGGAAACCAGAAGATAAAATTATTCCAGTTGTATCTATTGCCTGTATTTTGTTAAACATAATTTTTTTGTTTCCGAAAGGATAACTACCTAGACAGTGAATTATTAACAAATTTGTAATGATTTTCTGTCTTATGCTAATGCAAGGGGTCTTGCAGTGAACAGCAGTAAGAGTCTTCTTAACTGACCAGTTCTGATATGCTTTTTTCCTTAAGCTTCTTGCATTCTAATTAGAAATCAAAGCATTACAAGGTGTTCCCTTTGACTCCTACTCCAGACAGTTTATGGAGTTTCTCTCCCTCTTCTCCAGCCTTTTCAGTGCAAGCTTATTTCTATGCAAATATTTTAGATAAAAGCCTAGTAGAATATGTTCTTTCTATATAACTTAGGCTTCTAATGGTAAAGAGAGCATCTATAATATATGTCACATAGTTTTTATTCCCATGGAGGTACTAAAGCTGAAATGCAAGGAGAATGAATGTGAGAATGTGCTAAGAGTCTGACAACTGCAGGTCAGAAGTGCTTTAGCAGGTGTTGAAGAAGCGCAATGTTCTCTTTAGAAGATAGATACAATGTGACAGGTGGTTTTTACTAGTAGCAGTGTGGCAACATACAGCACCTAGGCAGGTGCAGTCTCGGGAGTTTTATTTAATCTCTGCGCATTTTTATTTACTAGAGTGTTTCTCGCACACTGCAGTCTTTAACGCAAGGAAAGATGATTGCCTGCAGTGAGACTACTTGAGTTTGATCTGTATTATGATTGTTGACCCAATGACTTGTATTTTTAGCGTAGTTGAAATGTTTTCCAGTATAATGCAGTCATAAGCATACAGCAGAGTAGTACACCTACTTTGAGATAAGAAAATTGCTCCTGTGATGCAGGAAAAAAATAGTTTGTTCACCTTTTGGTCTGTCCTTGATTCTTCGCTGTGTGCCACCTTTGCATTGTTACCAGCAAAAAGCCAAGCTCCTTCACTCTTTTGCATCTTTCATGCTATTCTTTGCTTATAAAGGAACAATACAAGCTTTATTTCAGTGCTGGAATTCTATGAGGACTAAAGCAAGACTGAACAGGGCAGTGAATTGGTATGGTGTCCAGCAGAGCTGGGCACTTTGCAAATAGATGTCAGATCTGAAAGTGAAATCAGGTGTTCGAGAAAACTACAGAGCAAATCGTGTTAGGTGGAAAGACATTGTAATGATATTGGAATAGTTTACATAGATCTTGTTTCTGTGACTTACTTTCCTGCTCAGGATGTGATTTTTGGTTGCTTTCATGTTTGTCTGTCTGAAAAACAATGTCTGGAGTTGTAGCCTGACACTCCTGCAGGGAAGCTTGTTGCAATCTGAAGCAAAAATATGAAATAAGCTACTTAGCATCAGTGCAAGGCTTGCTGAGATTTCTAGGTATTCAAATCGAGTTACGTGTGGGGAAATGGATACCAGTTCCCATTAGCATTTAATGTTTTTCACTATTTTTCTGTGGTTAAACATTAGTAACTTTGACAGTGACAGGAATGTGTGTGACAAATAAATTGTGCAAAGTGGTGGTCTTTTATTGCTTACATGAAAATGTGCTGCTGCTTTTTTTTTTTTCTTTTTTTCCTGACTGACTTATGATATGCCAAGGAATAATAAGCTGTGTAGCATTACATGCAGAAAAAGATAAGCCTGTCTAAAACATTTCCTTATTTGTGGCTTTCTACCCTTGTTATACCAGGTAATTCTGATAAGTACAAGATATTTTAATAGACCTGTTTATGAAGTTCTTTTTTTGTTTAACTGTGTTTTGTACTAGACCTTATAATTATATATTTATTTATATTTATTTATAAATATAATTATATTATAAATATATAAATATATTTTATATATTATAAATATATAAATAAATTATATTCAATGTTTTTTATTTTTATTTATTAAAACGAGGCTGCTGCAAATAGAGGAACCTAATGATAAGGCAGCAGTACTGATGGCAACATTTAATTTCTTAAATGAACAGAATTAATAAATAAATAAAAGGAAAATTCTAAGGGATTAAGGGAGTCTGGAGCTGATGAGTATATTGAAGTAATTTAACAAATTTAATAGTTTTCAATAGTTAATCATTCTTGAGAGGGTAAAATGGTCCTGTATTATGAATGACTGCAGAAGGTATCTACAAATGTTTCTCAGTGTCTATAATGTACTTCCTATTCACTTACAGTTTTTCTGACTAAATCATAACCTTGTAACACCAACAGAAGGAAGAACTTTAACAGACAAAATGGTTAGTCTCTGTTCAAGGGCTAATGCAGCTTAATGTTTGAATAATAAGTCGTAAACTGTATTGTAATGCACTTGACTTGCAGTATGTAACAAAAATGCAAAGGATATTACCATCTCAGAGAATCGTGCTCTGTTGAATGGAATGCTGGTATGTCTCCTGTGGTGTAAAGCAAATCCCAAATGCGTCACTGTCTCAGTTGAGACTTTCAGTGAATTAATGACAAATACCAGTACTGTATCACATGTATTTCAGTTTTGCACTTAACAGAGTGATCTAATTCAGAGTTCTTTCAGTTCTGGACAACCAGTCTTGTCTAAATTGGTCAACATGGCAATACAAAGCCCAGCTTCATGTAGCTAAACTCATGAAAATTGATAGGTAGACTGTCATTAGATATTAGCCTTTTCCATTACTTTAGAAAGGCTTACTTCTGTGTCCTTGTAGCTGATGCAGTTTTTAGGATCTGTGTGTCTTGGTGAATGATGATGGTGACAAACCTCTGTGGGTTTTTGCTTGTCTTCTAAACTAGACTTTGAATTTGATTGAGTGACTCTCTGGGTGAATCTGTTCATATTACTTGCAGACAGGAAAAGCCATCCTGATGTTCTTATTTTCTCCCCAGAAGAGCAATAGTTAAGCACTTACTTTGGATGTGTAGCATTAGCTTCAATAATTTCGAGAATTGTTAAAATAGGTTTATAGCAGAGAGGGTTTAATTTGTATGTCCTAGCTGTTAGGAAACCATTGTTACTTGCAAAATGATACTGAGGTCCTCATCCTTGAGGAGATGTTATGCAGCTGTTAGCAAGGCAACAAATCCAAAGACAGATGAATAGAAATGCCATGGAAGCTTATGAAAAAAATGTATTATTAAGTGCAAGCAACACGTGATTAGCACACAGAGCTCCAAATAAAGCTGCAGCTGCCACAGATTGAACTCTTATATGCAGCACTTACAGATCCCATGGTAGATTCTATCTTTCCAGGTATATCCAAAAGGAAGATCAAAAGCACGAGAGGTTTTTCTATTTTTGCAAGTGTGTGTTTGTTTGTTTGTTTGTTTGTTTGTTTGAAGTCAGTTTACAAGCTATTGTAAAGGCATTTACATGCCTGTGTTGATTTGTCAATTAGATTTTTCTCTATGGAAACTGGAGAAGACAGTTTTAGCAAGTGGGAATGATATAATTCTTTATTTATTTTTTTAAGTGCATAGCACTGACTTGTTGCTGCCTTTTCTGAATTAGATATCTAATTCCATGTAATTTAATTCTGCTTCCAAAGAAATCATTTGTGAACTCTTCCCCTGTTACCACTAATACATTTTAGTTTTCCAAGGTTGATCTAATGAATTTTCCCTAGGATAACCAGCGTCAAAGTGGTTTAGTAAAAACTTTGCTAATGTCTGCTGTCAGCTGTTTAGTCCTGTTGGTTATAAACACCAGAGCTCAGTAAGTGTAGCTGGCAAAATAAACCCTTTCTGGCTGTAGGAGATCTGACATGTCCTTAATTTCCAGATGAAACCCTAATATGTGGGCATGCAGTTAAGAACTTTACCTTCTTTTAGGTTGTGTATACAGGTGGTATTTAGCATTTAACAGCAGAAATAAAGTAGAATTAATATTTGTTTTTAATTCCATTATTACACAATAGAAGCATGTTGAAATGATAGTTTGAATTTCTGTTGAAAATGGATCTTGTGCAATGCAGCTCTACTGCCGTTATGTTTCTTGCTCTTAAGATAGCTGTAATTATTTGAAGTTAGCCTTTTATTACTCACATTAGGTATTTTCTTTGTGGAGTATCTCTTCAGCTATAAGTATTTTAATGGTTGTGCTTTATTTCAGTATGCATAATTAGGAGGTTGGTAACTAAATGCAGCTTGATTTGAAACATTTTTATCCCTCCCAAAGGGAGCTGGGAAAAGACACTGGAAAGAAAAAGTTAGGTTCTAATGTGCTTATTTTTCCCAAGAGTTTTTAAAGTGATTATTTTTCTTCAGCTTGACTGGAAAATACTGTAGCTTCATAGAACCTTGACTCTTGAAAATAATTGACGTCAGAAGCAAGATGGTGTTCTCAATGTGATAGTTGTTTTTTTTTTGTTGTTGTTGTTGTTGTGTGTGATGTTGGATTACCTGAACACTGGAGTTTTCAGAACTTGTGCAGATAGCACCTCAGAGCAGAATTTTCCAGGAGACTGCAAGTGAGCTCACTTTCTGAAATACTTGAGGTGAATACACTCAGAGTTATTGAAAATGTCAATTATTATATTGAAATTCCTGTGGTTTCTGTGCAAGATATATGCATGTAGGAAAGGCCAGGCTGGAAAGCCTTTATTGCAGGGCCAGACGTGGAGATTTGGATAAACTGCTCACGCATTCAAGGGCTCCTGAACATTTTGAATGCGTTCCCAAGCATTTTTAATCTTGTTGTACAAGATACATATGAACTTTGTTGTCTAAAAACAATAGGTTTATATCTTATCAGCCATTGATTTTGTTTTAATCTGCATCAATGGGTTTTGAAATTCCAACTCACTGGAAGGAATACAATTGGATGCCTTTTCAAAGAAGGCAACTGATTTCATACTTCTTGCAGTTTATTTGTTGTGGCTGCTATAGTGTCAGAAGAAAATTTACCAACTGTTACATATCCTAGTGAGCTGTCCTGTTCTTACAGAAACTGAAGCAGAGATGATTTGTCAAGTGTAGTCAGTACAGCATTAAGGCTAAAGAAGAATGTTGAAGTTTTGCAGCTTTTTAGGAAATTATATATTGATCTTGTTTTCCTTTTTAAACCAACAAATACGGTAAGTTTGCTTTGTTAGGTTTTTGAGGCTGTTTGTTTGCTAAAACTGATTTTTGGGCAATAACAGAAGTGCTAGATTATGTTGCAATGTAAGAAGCAATGGAAGTTCCGATTCTACTTGAGCAAGTAGTTTTGTTTGAAAGACAGTAGACACATGCAAGAGAATGTTAGGAAACAACTAGTGTGTTTCCATCTTGTATTTCTATTGTATACATATTATCTAGCATCTCATAAACACAGATATGAAAATAGTAGAAATCTTACAGCAGAGTCAGTGAAAAGATCTTAGTGTTGCATGATTTAATTTATTTTGATGAGTAAAAAAGCTTTCACAACTGTAAGGTGAGCTAGATATCGAAATGAAACCTCCCTATGAATGGAGATACAGTATGCAGGAAGCTGGTAGTAAGAGCTCTGAGAGTCATCAGGTTGAAGTGATGCTATCTGAGGAAATCAAGGCTTTTGGTTTTTTCATTGTCATTGTTGTTCGCTCTTTTAAAAAAGCAATTTCTGACCCTAACAGAAGTGGCTGCTCTCAGGACATTTGGAAAGTGAAATTTAAACATGTGGTTTCAAAATGTAGCAAGTCCTTGCAAAAATTTCTTCCTTCCTATTTCACTTAGGAGCTGCTGGCAGCAGCTGTGTGGGACACAAGTTGTAAAACTCTGCTGAGAGATAAGTACTCAGAGTTTAGCTAACGGAATTTTCAGTTTCTCTCTCTTGCTGTCACTTTCATCCTTTGCCATCAGTACTGCAACATATTGAACCACAGAGTGAGAACAGCTAGTGTTCTTAGCAGTTAGTTTCTAACTGTGTCAGGTTTATTGAAGTAATTTCATCACTTACTTCAGAGTAGAGCAATGCTCTGTTGGATGCTGCTGTTAAGTATTTTAAGAGCATATGTTGTTTGAGTGTATGTGAACCAGACATTGTATTGACATTAAAATTAAAAAAGAGGGAGTTCTTTTGGGCCCTACCTATGAACTTTATGCATCTATATAAAGAAACTTATTAAGAGTTGGAAGGAGCTTTTTGACTTTGCTGATGTAAGAAATACTTGGAAAGTTCTGAGAGGAAGCTGTTCCTCCAGGACAAAGCTGCTTCTTCCCTCCTTGTCCTCTAGAGCTCCTGCACTAAGAGTATCTGCTGTGAGAGAAAGGGAGTAAATTCCCAATTGCTTAGGGAATATAAACAAGGTCTTATCCTTGTGCTTAGCAACGTTTTCTCCCTTTCCTTGTCACATTTTCAACAAGCTTGAATGTAGTCCTGTAGTCCCAGGTGTCCGTATGTACTCAGTCATGTGGGTCCTGTATGGCAACAGTCTCTTATTCATCTTAACTCTTTGTTGTTGACAAGTGATCTGTGTGTTTTTGCTGCCTTGTGTCCAATAATGATGCCAAAGATACTACTAGTATTTGAACTAGAGGCTTTAAACTGGTGAGTATCACAAATAATCTGCTTCTTAACTTTGTGTCTAAGAATGTTTGGGATAGTGATAGATTTTTGTTGACCTGTTGGAATTAGGTGTATAAAAGCATGACTCAACGGGTATCAGCTGCACCCAGGGCAGAGTTGGAACAAGAAAGCTATCTCCCATTCTGATGGGTGAACAGGGGAGTCCCAGTCAAATTTGGACCTCAGTAGACTGGAGGAAGCTTGCTGGGAGCAAGTTGGTTTGGAAACTGATTTTTATCTTGGTATCTGTTTTGTGTAGATTAACACTTCCAGTACCATATGTCTTCTGTGCAGAGCTCTGTTAAAACTGAGCTGTATAGATGTGCAGTGTTAATGAGGAATATAACTTCACTTAGTAATCATCTTTCTTTTTGTCTGTGCTGTTTTTCCTGGGGTCAGTACCTGACACTAGAGAACTGTGGCAGTTTTTAGTATCTGGAAGCAGTAAAAATTTCAGAAACTCATGCTTTTTGAATATGTTGTAATGAGAACACAAATTTTGAATAGGCTATTGATTGCAAGATCTTCTGAAGATATGGTTGAGAATATTTAAAAAAAATGCTGTAGGAGGTTTCCTTGATTCATTGTTTCTGAACTATTAGCTAAGTTTAAATCCTGAATTCGGAATGAAACTATGGTATAAATATGCATGAGTATTGCAAAGATTGATCAGAAGTTGATCAAGAAATACTTGTTTTTGATGTCTTTTTTGATTTCCCTTGAGGATTAAGAAAAAACAAAAACACCCTTAAAAAGAAAACTTCACATAACTCAAACCTCTGCTGCCATTTTGGAAAGTTAGTTTTCAGTCATCTTGGTTTTCTAAAAGTAAAATCTCACACACCGAATACCTTGTGGAAAAAAAGGTAGTAGGACCTACTAAGACTCCAAAAGAAACTTGCAATTAACAACAATTTCATGCAGCACATTTTTCAGTATTTTTATCAAAAGTAAAATGGTAGTGTTGGCGGTTAGTTGAAATCAAACCAGAGCAGTGACCATGTGATGAAAACTATGCTTAATAATGTAAGTGAATTTGTAGATGTTGATGAACTATTGTCTTCTTTTTTTTTTTAATTTGAGAGAAAATTAAACAATAAATGGCTTGTGTTCTTTAATATAGTGGTTACACCTCAAATTGAGTCTGGATAGGTCACTTGAAATACCAGTGTTGTGCACAAAGAGGGTCCTAAATGTGAACATATTATTAGGATTTCTGTGAAAAGAAAGGGAACATCTGGTACATTTGTGCAAAATACTGTGTGGTTCTAGCAGACCATGAGAGGGGTTATAGAGGAGATTGGGAATATAGAATAGTTTTATCTAGACAAAGATAAATGATTGAGGGCTATTAAATTTGCATATCAAATGAGGAAGTGGAGGTAATAGGGTTACATTAGGCACTTAAACTCATGATTGAAATAAAAAGATTAAGAAGCTCCCTCCAATACAAGAGGTAAGGCTTTGGTGTGAAGTTCCTGAGCAGTATAGCGATATTCTGGTGCTTCTGAGGATTACTTTTTTCCCTTTAAAATTGTTAGTGAATTCCACAATTTAAATGTTGCACTGTGTAATAGAGGGCAAAATTAAGATTTCAGGAAGGAATTTGATATACCTCTGCAGGAAAAAAGAAAACAGCACCAGAGTGTCTGCTCTTGTGCAGTACAAGAAGTTTGCCATCAGTTGATTTTTAGGAGCCTTTAGGGAATGGAAGAAGATGTACCTTATTTATATTGTACTTACATTTTTCAAAAGTGTTTGTGGCCATTGTTGGGTAGCAGCTGTTGTGGATGGATATATCTCCGAGCTGATTCATTTGTATGTTCTTACATCCAATCTCAGCTGGGCTGTTAGGGTGTATTTGAATATTCTTTTTCAGCAGCAAATTTGAGACCTGAACCTGCTGGATTTAGTTATGGAAGAAGCAATGGTCAGAGAAGGATGAGGGTGAAAAAATAAAAGTAATGGTTTTATAGTAATGAGCATCCTCTTTGCTCTGCATTTCAAGACTGTCCTTTCTAGACTAAGCCATCTATCCGGCAGACTCCAGACATTCTACATCCTGCCATCTGCCACAGCTGGTAAAGTTAGAACAGTTTGTCCATAGATATGTCATCTTTGGAAACATTCTGATGTGTTTATGAGATAATTTGCGTAAAAAGATATCCTCGTACAAAACTTGGTAGCTCTGAGCCAAATGCTTTTCTAAATTATTTACAAAATATTTGCTGAATAATTTTGGCAAGGGAATTCTGTATGACCTGTTTGTAAATAACTCCAGACAGTACTTATTTGAAAGTTAAACTGTCCTGATTATATGAAAGTAAAATCAGGTATAGCTTCTCCTTGATTGGATAAACTGCAGTTTTTAACAATTGCAAACATGAGCTTGATTGCTTCTGTTTTAAGACTATTGCTTGCAATTTGCATGGTATTTCCAGGCTGCTGGCAGTTAGTTTGTGATTCCCCACCCTCTCCCATCAATACATGATAATGTTAATAATTCATATTCTGAAAGAACTCTGAAATAGGTATGGAAACATTTCTTATGTGTGCTACCTTTGTAGTTTTTTTATTATTACCTTGGATGTAAGCACCTATACTGTTCCTATACTGTGTCTGTATAGGAACTGTTGAATAACGGCCTGAATCTGAGGCGAGCACTGAGTCAGCCACAGGAGCACAGGTGAAGGTAATGTACCTGGGTGATAGGAAGGGGTGGAGTCTGGCTCCGCCTCTCCCAGTCCCCATTTAAGGGCTGACCACCACCAGGGAAGGAGATCCCTCCCTAGTGGAGTCATCGGTGAGCTTCAACCATCGTAAAAGGCAGACCACTCTCTTCTTATCGTTTGTCTGTATGCCACCTACTTAAGCCTACCAAAAATATAACATCTTCCGCACTATTTTCTTTGAGTGCTATTCTTGGGGGTTATCTGCCCTACAGTGTCTAAACAAATATTTATTTAGATAAATAGCATTCGTTGGAGTCTTATTAGGAAAAACTCTCCTGCCATGCTATCCTTTTCTATGGTGTCAACTTCTTCCTTTACCCCACCTGTTTTGAAACTGCTTTATCTTCCTATGCTGCACTTGCAAGAAAGGTTTCCTTAATCTTTCTGTCTTGGGCTGATTCACACAGGAATCTTCAGTGTCTGTCTTTAGAGTTCTGGTTCATCAAAAGCTGTCAAAATGTGCTTCCATGTGAGCAATGCTGTGCCGGTTGTCTAGGAATAAATTGTAATCTGTGTTTTCTGTAAAGCTTACCCTGGCTTTCATATAGTCTGCCTTCAGCACTGCAAGTGGTGGTGTTGCGTGCACCTCCAAAATGGCAGTTTGGGTGGAAGAAAAGGAGAAAATATTGTTGTAGTCATCACATACTCGTTGTCATTAATAAAACTACGTTATAAGCTCCTTTTGTCTTAAGGTGGCAAAATATCCTCTAAGGTATACAAAAATTCCCTCTTAGGCTGAGTAACTTCTGTAAAAACTATAATTTAGTTTCAAACCACTTTGAATAAGTGATGATGACAGAAACATGAAGGATGCTACTGACATAAACATAGGCAGGAATTTAAACAGGGGAGACAAGAAAATAAAGCATGGGGCATTTTGTTCCAGTCGTTGATTCTTGTCCTCTTGGGATTTCTAATGGCATCTGTTAACTAGTGGATAGAGAGATTGAATGCTTTGGAAATGCTCTTTCCCTTGTTTCTGAGGCACCATCGTCTTAAATTTCCTGAACGTGTTCTGTTTATTCTAATAGCAAAATTCCGGGAACAGGGTCTGTAAGTGGAGACAATGTCTGAGGGATAAGCACTGATCCATCTTTAGTTTGGGCTTTATAAATTTCCTTCTATATATATTATTAATTGCAAATAAAAATTAAAAGTCTGTAGTTATATTTCAAATATTGATTTCCTGAAGATTTAACAACAATTAGTCTACGTTATGTAAAACTGTAGGATCCTGCATACAGATCTTAATTTCTTTTCTACAAACATATCCTTGGCTGTAATATTAAAGTGAAGCTGATGCTCACCCTTCTCCTCTGTTCATTCGTTATAAGACGTACAGGGTACTGCATCCAGTCTAGGGCTTCCCAGTACAAGGATATTGGCATGTTGTAGTGAGGTCATCAAGAAGCCACCGCAATGGTCAGGAGACTGCAAAACCTGGTGTATAAAAAACTGAGATAACTCAGCCTTTTCAGCTTGGAGAAGAGGCAGTTGTTGCTCTTTTCACCTACCTGGTCAGAATTTACCAAAGAGATGAAACTATCATCTTTTTGGAGATGTATGGTGATAGAATTAAAATTATGATAACACAATTTGGGTTCTGTAAGATTGTAAGTAAGTATTCAGTGGAAGAAAAAAAATCATAATGTTGGTGAATTGCTGGAGGTTACCCAGAGAGGCTGGGGAATATCTGCCCTAGGAGATGCTTAAGATTTTGACAAAGTCCCATGCAGCCTGTTCCACTTAGACCTGCTTTCTGGGAAGGGATAGATAGGATAACTTTGGGGTGTCCCTTCCAATCTAAATTATTCTATATGACTGTGGTTCTAAAAACTGATTAGAAAGGTTTTAACCCTGGAACTTTAACATAACCCAAAACAAAAATAAAACTAGTTGCCATTCTTGCTTGGATGTCATGAAACAGGAGAGTTGGAAGTATTTTCCTGCTGCCTGTTCTTACTTGGAGGATCTTAGAGTAATTTGGTCTTAGGAAAATGGCTAGGATCATGCTAAGAGTACGCCATGATATGGTAAACTGAGCACCTTTGGGACTTCTGTCATCTGAGCTGGATCAGATTAGGCCTTATGATTGGCCCAAGTCATTTGTAAGAAATCACAGCCCCGTTGCAAATCTCTCCTGTGGTCTACCCTTATTTTCTGTTTACCCAATTCACTTACATCGCTGTGCTGTGGAACTGGATTTGTCTCATTAGAATGAATTAGTAATACAGTTGTCTATTGCTATGTTGAAAGAAGCATAACTTATAGTAGCAGAAGGATCATCTGATTCTTAACCTGGATTCCTTATAAATAGATGTGGATGACTGATTTTATTGTAGTAATATAATGTCACAGTATATTAGTTGAAGAAAAGGCAAATAACCTAAAATGTTGACTGTGTCATGTAAAACTGTCTTGGTGGAACTGTGATGGCTTTTTCAGGGCAAGCCTAGTTTAGCTCTCTGTTATCTAATGTACAGAGATGTTCAAGATGACAGGCCTACTTAAGAGCGTGCATTATTGTGCAAGCTCTAAGAAGAGAGAGTCAAACATGGCAAAAATGTTTACCAACAGTCTTGCTAAAGAAATTTTGTGCTCTAGATCTGTGGACAACAACTAAAGCCTTCCAGATCACTCACAATAAAATTTATCTTGTTAGATTGTGAACAAATACTTCTGGAAGGTAGGTGTTGGGACTTGAAAGGTCCCAAAGTGTTTTGAGAGGTGACTTCCAGAGGCAGCCCAAAGAAACTGGAGTGGAACTGAAATACTATATCAAAGTTTAATAAGGCAAAATAAGGATGTCAAGGAGAGTTTTGAAAAAAAATGTTATTATTCCAAGCTTGTGTCTAATTTCTTGCTAGCTTTTAGAAAATTCTGAAGTTAGCAAAGGAGGCATAGCCATTAAACTAAGAACAAAACTGTGTTACTTTAGTTCATGTTTGTATAAATAGTGCATCCATGCTACAGTACACTAAAATGATTAATATTTAAATGACTCAAAATATTAGCAAATTGACCTCAATTTCCACTTTTTCAAGAGTGCTGTATAGCATTAATTATGCAGATATGGTAGTAATGGTTTATGAGACAATATGTTTACTGTAAATTTGTTATTAAAAACAAACAAATCTGACAGCTGCCCACACGTTAAAAATAAAGGGAAAATCCTTTCCTAAAGATGATTGTTGTACTTTAACAGTGTACAGCTAGCTGTTTGCTCCGTGCCATAGTGGGGTGGGGGAGAGAATCAGGGAAAAAAAATCAACTTGTGGGTTGAGATGGAAACAGTTTGATAGGACAGAAAAGAAGGGGAGAATAATAACAGTAATAACAATGAAAGAATATACTAAATGAGTGATGCACAATGCAATTGCTCACCACCTGCCAACTGATGCTTGGCTAGTCCTCGAGCAGTGGCAACTTCCTATCCAACTCTCCCACTTATATAGATTAGCTAGATGCCATATGGCTTGGAACAACCCTTCGGCCATTTTGGGTCAGCTGTCCTGATCTCATCCATTCCCAGCTCATGCACACCCTTGCTGTCAGGGCACTGTGAGAAGCTGAAAAGTCCTTGACTTTCTATAAGGAGTGCTCAGCAACAATTAGAACATAAGTATGTTAACAGCATTGTTCTCTTTCTAAATCCAAAACGCAGCAATATACCGGAAAGAAAACCAACTCAACCAGCCCAAATCAAGATGAAGAATCAGCATCTTTGGAATATTAATATTCATATTCATTTCCTCCCCTCTTCTTTTTGGCTCAAGAGTTTGTACAGTAAAAATGCTCAAAGGAACGATAAGAGCCTATGAGGCTGTTAAGAGATTGATGAGAGGTAAACAAAAATCATGTTTTGAAGAATTCACTGTGGTGAATCAATAAGTGAACTGGGAGGAATGAGAAGCAAGTTTGTTTTAAAATTGCCCACGTATAGAATCTGGTGAAGTACAAGCAGATCGCTTGAATCTCTTTAGCTACTCCCAGCTCCTCCTCTTAATAGCCTCCAGTGTTATGTTATCAGAGGTCGGGATTCTTACATTATTATTCTGTGACAGTGATTATATTTGAAAGATAGAACATGTTTTTAACTGGCAACCTCGCTCAGCACTTTCTTTTAAAGGACCTATCTTGCTCTGAGATATTGTACAGCTGTTAGACAGCTAACTGAAAGTTAAGAACTAGTGAGTAGATTTTTCTGCCTCCACCCTACTGGTTTTCATGATTTTATTATTAGTATCCCAGGAATATTCCAATGCATGTAAAGCCTTCTCATGCAGCTGGAAAAGATATTTAAAGAAGGATTTCATAGTTGTATTGTGAAATAATATGTACCAAGATCAATGTTTTTGCATGGGAAAGATTTTAGTAGAAATTTTAAAACTGATCTGAATAACGCACAAAACTTAACAAGTAATAATCAGATCACATAATCATAAAATTGTGGGGCTTGGGAGGGGCCTCTAGAGATCATGTAGTTCAACCCCCCTGCCAAAGCAGCTCCCTAACCCAGGTTGCACAGGTAGGCGTCCAGGCAGGCCTTGAACAGCTCCACAGAAGGAGACTCCGCCACCTCTCTGTGCAGCCTGTGCCAGTGCTCCGTCACTTTGCTGTGAAGAAGTGCCCACACACATTTGTGTGGAAGTTCCTATGCATCAGTTTGTGGCCATTTCCTCTCATCCTACTGCCACTCACTGCTGAGAAGAGTCTATCCTCATCCCTTTGCCTCTCCCACCTTAGGTATTTATAGACACGGATTAAATCCCCTCTGAGAATTCTTTTTTCAAGGATGAACAGACTCAGGTCTCTCAGCCTTTCCTCATAAGGGAGGTGTTGCACACCCTTTATCATCTTTGTAGCCCTCCTCTGGACTCTAGAAGAGATTCTTGTCTTTTTTGTACTGAGGAGCCCAGAACTGGACACAGTACTCCAGGTGAGGCCTCACCAGGGCAGAGTAGAGGGGGAGTATCACTTCCCTCAGACTGCTGGCCAAGGTCTTCTTAATGCACCCCAGGTGGCCACTGGTCTTCTTGGTCACCAGGGCACACTGCTTGCTCTTGGCCAGTCTGTTATTCACCAGGACACTCAAGATCCTCTTCTCAGAGCTCCTCTCCAGCAGGTCATCCTCCAACATGTACTGGTGCATGCGGTCATTCCTCCCGAGGTGCAAGAATCTACACTTGCTCTTGTTAAACTTCATCTGGTTGATGCTGGTTCTAAACAGCTATTGTTTGTTTGTTTGTTTGTTTTGCTTTTTAAACAAAGCACAAAATGTGAAGAAGTTCAGAAGATCAGGATGTCAGGCATAACTCTTCTCAGCAGTCTTGGTGAACTGTCCATCAGAAGTGTTTTCTGGCTGAGGAAATCCTTTAAAAAATAAATAATCCAATAAAGTTTTCATTGGAAATTCTAAAAGTGCACTGTAGCTGTCTTGATATTTAACTCAGGATGGATATAATCCATCTTATCAGATGCTTTTTTTCTTTCTGGGTCAGAGCTCATCAGCTGATGCACAGTTGTGTAATTCTGGTAGCACAGTATGTTCTCATCAAGGAGCTGTGTGCTGTGGGGAATGTCATCCCTTGAGGTGGTTGAGGAAGCCTGGGGGAGTCAAACCCTTGTTGCTGTGAGGTGATTACTCTTAAGATATCACTAATTAGTGGTGCTCTAGATTTTTATAACTTCTGAGCTGTCTATACTACACAATTAAAATATGAGACACTTCATGCATCCCATTTTATGATGACTGTAAAGGCTTAAACTGTTGTGACTTACATCATATAAAACAAGCAGGCTTCTGTCTTTCAAAATCTCATGACTTTGAAGCCATGTTTCAGACTTCACTTTTGCACATTGGTGTTCTCAGTCTTATGAATGACAGCCAGGCTGAAAATGTTGCTGCCTGCTGCTGGGGTTCTAATAAGTTGTTTGAAACCCAAGTTTTATCACGTGATACAGGCTGCAACACAGAAATTGAAAATCTAGCCAGCTTCAGGGTTTCTTTTCCCTGACAGAAATACCGTGCAGTTCCTCCAAAATCCACCATATTTTGCATTCCCTCTGGGTCCTTGCTATCTGTTCCCGCCAGCCCTGGGGAGCAGGGTGCCTCCTGGTGCTTCCATGAGAGCTGGAATCTGCAGATTGCTCAAAAATGAGATATCTAACATCTGTCAGCAAGCAGAAGTGTTTATTGGGAAATTTTACCTAATATTAGAAATCACTTATTTGAGAATTCCAAAGCCAGTTCAAGATAAAATCAAACTAGTTCTGCTGTGGATTGTATTGTGAGATTTTTTTTTTTTTTAGCTTGCTAAATCATAGCTTTTGCACAGAATTCTGGAGCTCCACATCTTATACTTCCACTGCCTTACTACCTGTGAGTGTCCAGAGGAAGATACTTGTGAATGATCATCTGCACAGATATGATTGAAAAAGGATTTTTAGAAAATGATTGTCCTTTGGCTAGGGAGTTTTGTCGGTTTTTTTCTTTAAGTCTCTACTCCACTGTTTTAATTTCTTGCACTGCTGGATCCAAGAATTTTATTAAACTGAAGGGTGGGTTGTTATCAGCAATTGTCCCTGCAAGACTCATTTCTCATATTAAGCTGCCCTGCAAAGGCACTGCCTGGTTAGATTCACCTGTAAGGAAAGTGCTGTGAAGCTAGCTCCTTTCTCATGCTGTGTGGATGAGTCTGTGCTTCATGTGTGCTTCATCTGATTTATCATCCTAGGGGCTGCCTGAGTGTCTGCTGTGGCCAATGCATGGAGAATCCTTCAGTGAAAACGCCTTGCAATGATTTCTGAGTTAGGAACGCTATATGATACTGCAGCAGCACAAAGCAATCAATAACACTTGCACAATGCTACCAGCATTCTGAAAATAATATTCCTTGGTGCAAGAGAGAGAGGAAAAGTAGAGAGGAAAAAGAACAAGTAATCATCTGTTGAGTTGCCATTTGATTGCTGGAAAGCTGAAACAAATCATCCAGCCAAGCGCATCCTATGGAATTTCATTGAAACAGTTAGCGGTCTCCTCCATTACCTCAGAGTTATAAAAATTGAACAATGTTAGGGGGGCTGCTGTTTTCAAGTGCTTCTGTCCGCTGAAAGCGGGTGAGGCTCTCCTGCAGATGGCTATTTAAATTGAAACCCAAATGGAGAGATCAAAGCAATTAGAGCACATTGGCTTCTAACTGCATCAGAGTGAATAATGTGGGAGACGTGAGCCAGGATTGTGTGTCGGTCTGTGTTTTTTCCCACCAGAAACTGAGTACCAGCAATTCTTTTCAATTAGAAAAAAGAAAAAGGAAATTAAAAAAAAACAAAAAAAAGGAATCAAAAAGAGGAGGAAGAATTTCTTGATGCTTCACTTGAACAAAATAAAAGAGAATGTGCAAAGATAGGAGGAAAGAAAAAGTATTTCAAGGGGAAGAACAGCCTACTTCACAGCTCTGACTGGTTCTGTTGTACAGCGTTTCTTCTACTTTTGCCATATAGTGCCTCTCCACAGGTTCATTGCTGGCTCTTTGCAGGGAATGAAACTATCCCACTTTTTTTGTATGTTGCTTATGCCCTGAAAAGGCAAAACAGGATTTGAGCATTTTTTTACTTAGTATAACTGAAGGGTAAAATGATTCATCGTCTGAAAGGTTTAGAATTTCCTGAGGAAAAA
Organism: Oreortyx pictus; assembly: GCA_036925125.1. Taxonomy (NCBI): domain Eukaryota; kingdom Metazoa; phylum Chordata; class Aves; order Galliformes; family Odontophoridae; genus Oreortyx; species Oreortyx pictus. The sequence continues at coordinate 7,898,434 of JAUPFR010000006.1, read as the reverse complement.
TGGAGGGCCAAAACACAAATTCACATTTTACTGGAGGAGCTCTTAAGAACTATACCATACAACATCAACTTCACTAAAACTGGTACAACGTTATCCAGTATGAAGCATCTGTTCCATCACTCCTGAACAACTTCCAATTTCTGCTTTTTTGAAGGTTTCTAGCTGGAATGACTTGGAGCAAGGAGATTGCACTGGAAGATAGTGATCAGAGAATTAGTCTCAGTTTTCAAGTCAATAAATGCCTCTGACAAATGATCAAATGCAAAACCATCATTTTTTTTCCTTCGGATCCTTTTCTTATCGAGCATGCAAAACAATGGCAAAATGTTAAATGGCCATTGTTCATTGTTCAATTCAGCTTTTGCCTCCAGAGAATGGAGTGATATAAGTTTGTTTGTGTCATTGAGTTGTTACTGAGTAACTTGTCATTAGCATCTAGGGACTAGTAATCTGTAAGTTAGTATTTATTCCATTGGTGCTGCAGTGAAAAGGTTTACTCTTGAAAAATGAAAATGTAGATTGCTTTTTGCACTGCTGTTGTGCCTTCCTTGAAAACTAATAAATCAAAAGCAGAGATACTCCTTAAGTTTTCTGAGGAGAGACTCAGAGTTGGTTCTCAATAATCTTTGAAAGCTACTGTAGTCATTGGGGGAGGTACCTGAGGATGAAAGGAATGCCCTTCGGTCCTCTCAGGAACACCAGAGGGAGGATCTGGGGAACTACAGGTTGGTTACCCTTACCTTGGTCCCTTGGAAAGGTGATAGAGCAATTAATCCTGGAAGCAGTGTCCATCCTGAGCAGGACAAGACACTGATCAAAGATTTAGGAAGGGGAAGTCAGCCTTCATCAACCTGATAGCTACCTCCATTGTGATTACTGGCGCGGCGGAGGAGATGAGAGAGGTGAATGGGATTTCACTTGATGTTAGTAAGAGTATTCAGTCTGTCACCCATAACATCTTCACAGACAATCTGATGAATAACAGAGTGAATAAATGGACAGTGAGGTGGACTGAAAACTAGCTAGCTATCAGCCTGAAAGGGTTATGAGCAGCATTGTGAAGTCCAGCTGGGGACCAGTTGTTAGTGGTGTACCCCAGAGGTCAGTACTGGAGATGTGTCAGTCTTCATTTCAAGTGAAGGTTACTAGGGTCCAAGGTAAAAGGGAACTTGGTGAGAAGAAAGTCTTAGTCTGACTGGAAACTTCTGAAAGAGTAGAATAAATTTATGCTAGCCAGCTATCAGAGCTGGTGACAAAGGTGAGGTCATGGACCTGACAATAACAGTTGCAATTGCGTTGTATGAGAACTTCTGTGTTGCTGGCAATAGAAAGGCAGGGACCCTGCCACTTCTGATGCCAGCTAGGGGTTACGGAGTATCCAAACTGAGTATCAATTCCATCAGAGCTCATTTCCTCAAGGATAAGATGAAGTACAAACCAAACCTGGGGACGCAGGGTAACAATGTGCAGCAATAGAAATGGGATTTCAACACAGAAGCCCAGTGGTAAGGCATATCTGCAAACAAGTTTTGCAAAACACTTGTTTTGTAATGTTGGTGAGCAATTGCAACTATTAGGTTTTTTTTTTTTATCAGAAAAACAGAAGATTAAATCGTAGCCTACCTACTTTTCTTCTTAATTGAAAGGTGCTTTTCAGTCTTCTCTGTGGTGTGCTTTGGTCCTGAAGTGCAGCACCTTCTGCTTGGCTGCCCTACCACATTCAATTTCAGTATGAATATCCAGCTGTATATATATGTGTAGATCTTAAACTTATTTCTTATTCCTCCTGGACTAATTGGTATTATTTTTAATGGGAGTATTTAAGCATGGTAACCTATTGTTGCATTATTGCTGTCTGTTTGTTTTAATGCAGTTTAGGTTTGAAATTCAGTAGTATTTTTTAGATGAATGTTGAACTTTTTTTTCTATTAATAAAATCAGATATTCCTAAGGCCCCTGCATTTTGTGGTACGCAAGCTGGACCAGCTGTTATCCCTCAATTGTCTTACTAAAATCCAGGTGACATAAAGTTGTAAGTAACGCCACTAAGCTGTGGAAAAGGTGGTAGATAACGACAACACACTTTACCTATCTTGATGTAGCAGTAAGTTTATTCATATAAGACTTTTTGCTGTGCATTCTAATAATGCATTCTTTGAAACTGTGACAATTAACTGCAAGATTCAAACTTTTACAAGAAAATACTGACTGTGTGGTTAATATTCAAGAAATCCAAGTAGCCGCTCTTCCCTCCTGAATTTGTTTCATCTTCTGCCTGCAAGGTATGTAACATCTTTTCATTTTGAGTCCTCTTGAGGAGAATATCTGAAAATCTAAGCATTGTCTCTATCTCTTCTATCACTTGTTGTATCTCAATTTTGGAGGAGAAGGATCCCACTTTTTTCTAAATGAGATTGAGGTCTTTGCGTATGTGTCAGGTTTGCTGACTGAAATCAGTTATACAGATGGAGGCTAATATCACCTGATGCTTTGAAACTGGCATTGGCTGTTGAATTGAAAGAATTTTACTCTTTCTTATACCGCGTGGACTATCCAAAATATGCTGTGATGGTAGTTTTGATTCTTTTTTACCAACATTGTAAGGTCTGCCAAGTTTCTTGTGAAATGTTTCTGACTGTTGCTAAACTCAGTGTTTTTATTTGCCCTGTTGGGATAGCGCTGACTCGCTCCGTTTCCTTTTTTATATTTGTGCAGTGTTTTAAAGTTATTAAAATTCAGTTAAATTATGTCATGGAATGACACACTCCGCACTGTATTCCAAATACGTCTATCAAAGCCAAGCAATGAAGCCATTGCAGTTGGAATATTCCCCGCTCGGGGGCAGTGTTGGCTGCTGCAATTACCGTCGATTCTGATTTACCCAGTACTTTCCGCAAACGACGTTTTGGAAATATTTTGTGATATTGGCACTAAGCATACAGACATATGTCTCACATGCTTAGACCCCACGTGTAAGAAACAAACATTTTTTTCCTTCACAAATGGCGTGAGTATTGCCTTTTTTTGCTGCAAAATCTGCAAAATCCAGAGGATTTTGGGGAAATGTAGCATATCCCATCTATCTCACAGTTCCTGTCATCCGGTTCAACGTATTTTCAGTGTATCTTATATATGCTGTAAGTAGCTTGTTTCCATTTGCAGAATCTTTGGATGAGTATTTTCCCGCTTATCAGGAACTAGAATGACTTTAACCATACAGATTGCAAGTAAAAAGGAAAAGCTATCATTTGTTCCAGCTGAAATCAGTTGTTTTAGTAAACAGCAAATGTCTGAACTTTATTACCTGTGTTCCTCCTTATCATCTTTTTTCTTCTGAGGCCAAGCTGTAACTTGTGTCATGATCACATATGACTTTCTAGTACCATGCTATGTCATTATGTTCCCCTTCCAAAAATCTAGTTTAGTTTCAAAGTTTTCACAATAGCAGCCTGATGTGTAAGGAGGAAAGCTACTTTTTCATCCTTAGTCATATCATTTGCCACTTTTTGTATTATTGTTCCATATTGCTTAGTTTTCTAAGTAGGTGTAAGTTTCAGCTGAGTATGTTGCATTTGGACTGTCTGGAGTCTCACTGCCTATCTCTACCGACACACAGCAAGGCATATTTCCAGCTGATAGATCCTGCATGGCTCCTACAGGGCCAAGATTTGTGCATGGGAGTGCAAAACTAGAAGCATCTCATGCTTTGTAATGAGAAGTTAGATAGCTGTCTTCTGTAGCCAGTGACCAGAGAACAGAAAGCAGGAGAAAAGCACAAAACCCAAGGGAAGCACTGTCCTGCAAATCTTTTCAGTATTATGTGATCCTGAGATGTGATCCAATTACATAAAACTGAATTTCAGTGATTAGGAATGCAATACCATATCTTAACAAGTCCTCCAACAAAGGACAAAGTACTGGTGATGGTAGATTTTTGTAACCACTTAAAAACATTCAGGAAAACAAACAAACAACCAAAAACAAACACTTAACATTTGTGCTGATCGCTCTCAGTCTGAGCTCTTTCGTGATTTGTCTTTTTACAGTCCTAGCGAGTAATAACCGCAGGCCAGAGAGATGGTTATACTTATTCCGCTCTGCCTTTGTGTATACTACAGTAGCCGGAGTGCAATACTCACACAAACTGTCACAGCCATAGTCACCTCATGCCTTAAAACACTTCAAGAAGCAGAGTATTTCATCTCAACAAGCAGTTACAAGTGTTCCGGTCTGTTGCATTCTCCAGGTGTTAAAATATCCTACATTCAACATGCATTATCCCAGGAAGTAGCGGGTAGAAAACAGTTGCAAAAAAGCAAGTGGTTTTTATGATTTATGTAGGAGACTGAGAGAAATATTCTCAGTAGCAATATTTTACAAATGACAGCTAGAATGACATAAGCGTAACAAATATCTTCTTGATGTCTACGGCCTATCAAAGCAGCTTTTAAAATAGTTGCTTTTGGTCTGGTATCAGCAGTACAGAAGTTCAATCTTTATCACTCTAATGTGGACACATAACTGCATGTGGTAAATAAACCTGCTTCTCAAAACAAACAGCTCTGAAGTATGTACTATAACTTGAATATATGTAATGGGAACCGATCAGGAGGAGAAAGCAACAACAAAGTGCAAAAATTAATAACGTGCACATATATTTAATGAGCTAACAATTTTTAATCACAAAATCTCATGAGAGGAGCCCGAAGGTCTGGCAGCATCTGAACTCAAATGGTCTGAGCCTATTCGTTTTATCTGAGGTAGCGCTGCTGTGTGGCATAGTTTAGATCTTACACTGGTTTGTAATGAAGGAGGGAAGCATTAAACTTTGAGGAAACAGTAAGGTTGTCAATTTGTATGTCAGTTATGTGAATTTAATATTGCACAAAAATCTGACTCTGCTATCTAATGTCTCACGATAAAATCAAACAAGTGTAATGCCTTTCAAATAGTGAAAGTTTTGTGTTCATGATATAGAATATATGTATAAGTATATACAACACACTCAATTTGCAGAGTGTGTTGTAAAGCTCGTACTTCAGTATGTTTAATGTACAAAGCTCAAATGCTTTCAGGGTTAGAACATTTGTCACATTTAGATAATATCCATTTGTCACAACTGGTCAGAAGTTCAGCCTCTCAAAATTACAAGGACTTGGATTTAATTTTATCTAAGACATCAGAAATGTTTTCAGAGTAAGGCTTAGGTGTGGGCCCAAAATGAATACCTTGTTTTCTTTTGGGTTTTCACAGTTGAATTTTTCTAACACAGCTCTGAAGCTTTTGATATCCTGTTGTCATTTGAGCGCATAGGATATTTAGGGGACATGTTTCATAATGTGAGAGTCACGTTCATTTATAATAGCTGAAGATCAATTCTACTCGTAGCTGTTTTTATCTACGTTAATTTACCGCTGTAGGAGGACCACAACTAATTACAATTTGAGTTGCTGAGATATAAAGTTACATAAAGCTATATAAAATTCAGTTTTTCTCTATCACTTCAAAAATTTTGCTCATCTTTTCTCGTGTTTTCAGTATTTGCAGTGTTGGAAAAAATTCCTTGTTTGAAAGAGAAGGAAGGAAAAAGAGAAGAGCAAAGCTTTCCAGGCTTATCGGTTGTCACCAGATAAGCTTCCAAGGGCTTAATTATTTAATCAGAATGCATTTTGCCATTATAACACAATCTGTAAGCATCTCCTGAGTGGAACCCAGTTGTGACAGACTCATGGTACAGGTTTTAAGCAACATTTGCAAATTGCTTTATATCTACATAGAAATTTCTGAATTGAAACTTGAAGGGAACATTCATCAGTGATAAAAATAAATGAAAATGGCCTTCTATATAAACATTCTTAAAATATGTTTTACTGCATTTGTTACAGATTTTAGTGTGCAAATTTTGTGATAAGCCTCAACAAGGAGTAAGTCTCAGATGAGCATAACTATTTGTTAGGTTGTGTAATTTAAATTAAAGCCTGGGGCTTGTTGGACTGTTATAGGATTTTGCACTTGCAAGAACTTTTTAGTTTGATGACACACACGACTTCTGTTCTGTGTTAGTAAACCTGAATCTTATTGCCTTAATTATTGTCATAATAATGTCACCAAAGATTCTGACTTTAAGTGTTCACAGTTGTCTCTGCATCCCATTTCATTCTGCGTCTTATTTCCTGGATGACACTGAACATGGCATGCATTTTGACTCTTCCCCTGAGGGGAATATACAATTTCAAAGTATCTTTGTTTTCTCTGTCTCTTTGATTCACTTTTAAAATTATTAATAGTCAGACATTGGGTATTATAGTATTTTTTTTATACTGAACAAAGTTTATATTGCTCCAAGGGTGCATATTTGGTTAGCTAGTGAATATTCATGACATTGTTTGCAACTGTATAAATGTATCTGGCAATACTGCTGTAACACGCTGGACGGTTGATGGGTTGGCTTACCTGACTTCTGTTTTGATTCTAAATAGTTCTTCACATCTGTACATTTTTAGTTTGAAAGAATGAGTACTTTCTTAAGCGTTTGTTATGGTTTTATGAATTTTTGTTATTGGTATTCCACATCATAACGTCATGTAGTGCAATGGGAGTTAAAGAGTTAATGCTGCAGCTCTGTGAATCATCGATAGCTCTGGGTACATCTGTCTCAGAAGAGAAGAAGAACTCTGTACCCCAGAGGACTATGCGTTGCTTCGCATTTCTCTGTTTTCTGCTCAGAGGGAAAGGTGAAAAATGGTTTGCGTGTCACGAGCTCTTTCCTTTCAGATCAACCCAGCAGCGGGTGCTTGCTGGCCATCTTGCGTTTAGTGTAAGGCCTTCAATTTATCGGACACTCTCTTGCTCATTTTATTGATATATTAGCTTCAATTCCAACTCTATTGTATAATATTGTGTTATTTTGCATTCCAATATCTTATTTAGTGAATTAGCTTTCCGCCTAAGGTCATTGACACGGTTTTATTTTTAGGTCCATCTCCCTTTTCCTTTTTTCCCTTTCCCCCTCTGTCATCCCCAAGGCATGGGTCTGTGGGTCCCCCACCCCAAACATCACAGAACCGGGCTAAACCAGCCAATAAACCATGGACAGCTTTTTTAACTAAACCACCAAGTTTTCACGCTAAGCGAACATATTCATTGAAGAAATCCATCTTTTGAGAGCCTAGATCTTCTAACTTGTAACGGTTCCAGAATTGTGGGTGGGAATTTACGGAAACAGTTATTTCACTTGGTCTGTTTTCTCAAAATTTTTTTTGTTAGTCATTGCAGATTATTTTCCTGGGAGGATACCAGGGAAAATTTCCACGGACAATGCTGAAGTCTCAAAAGCCTTTGTGATATCTCGGACACGCACGAGAGAGAAGTGAGTGTACCTGCAATGCAAGGATTTATTTCTTAGTCTTTAGTACTAAGCATTTCAAACTAAAAAGTACCTTCACTGACAGTGGAATTACCAGTTTCCCTCTGTACGACATTATCTATTTCATCCACGTAGTTATCATAAGAACAATGATCACAGCAAAAGTTCCATTCTTTGGCACTGGTAAAGGAGAGCTAAATGTGTATGTTCAGAGGAATCCTGAGAGATCAGTTATTTACAGATGAACCTCCATGATTCCCCATTGTCCTCTCAAGAGAAGATTAAAAATTGAATGATATATTTTCTGACTAATTTAGTGCTTCAGTGAAGGTAGTTTGACAGCCATCTGTGTGAAAGAGCGGATGGTGGGAGAATATTCTAGGCAGACTCTTTCCCTCTGGTAGATTCTCTTATTCTAGTGTACAGCTGATGCAGAAGGGAAATTCACAGCACAGCCTTCTTACTGGAAACATTGTTTGATTTAGAGGGAATCAATACTTCATTTTTGGAGGGATTTGAAAACTATCTAAAAGATTTTAGTAATTAGTTACTTTAAAGGACATTTGGGCAAAAGAAGGGCATTGTCTTTTGTCCCGAACAGTTTTTAGTACTGTTTAAAAAGAGGTGATGTGCTCAAACATGTGGAAAGTTAGGCTTCTGTTTAGTTTCTTCTTTGTGTCCTTCTCCCACCACAACCTCTCCTGATGCTTTAAAGCAGGCAATGGAGAACTGAGAAGGGTTTGCTTAAAACTCTGAGGACACCGTAGTTATCTCAAGAAGAGCAAGTAAATGAGTGAATGAGTTGGAGCTATCTTCTCTAAGAAACGTTTATCAAGACAGGGACCAAAAGAAGGCTCCCAGACAGCCAAGGGAAGATATGATGATAGTGTCTTTACTGATGAAGAAACATCTTTTTTTGTCAGACCTTTTCAAAGCAGCTGGGGAGCATAGTGAAACAAGCATCTAGCAACAGAGGCATGAGTTTGGAATCATTCTCCAAATAAATACAACTTTCCCAATTGAGTATTTTGATTCTGCGTACCTCTGTGAGATAGCTCAACCGAATCTGCCCAACTTAGCACTTGAAATGCAAGACATGTTTTTGCTTGAAACTGTAGCAGACTTTTTCCTAATTGTATGGAGCACGCAGGGCAAACCTCTTTTTCACCATCAAGAAACAGTTGTATGCAAAAAACCACAAGCCATGACACTTTAGAAAGTTAAATTTAAGAGATATAACATGAGAGAACAATCAAATTATGGTACTCTCACAAATGAAAATACCTGGAAATTATATGCACTGATGAGTTAAAATAGAAACGGTTCAGAATCTGCTGATCTAAATTAAATGTGTTTGACGAAGCCGAATAGCTGTATGCTGAAGCTGTTTTGAGAGCGGCAAGGTGGAAAAAAAACAAACAGGAAAAAAAAAAGAAGAAGTGTATATTCTGTATCTCTTAAATATGAATGAAAAACATTGTTTCTAAGCAAGGAAGAAAAAAGCAACTAGTATTGCAACGTAGCAGTAAGTCGATAAATGTTCAGTTACCTCAAACGTTGGATATAAGATTTCCCAGGGTACCTAAAGGTTTCACAGGGCACATACTTAGTTCCATTCTTTCCCATTGTTGGTTTTTATTAGACATATGGTATCATTTCTGTTTGGTGTACAAATACCAGACACTTTGGAAGCCAACATTGGAAAAGAAGTAGTCTGGGGGCTGTGTCTCAGTAACTGCGGTCTGTCATTTTTGCATGAGCCGTCCTCAGATGACGTATACAGGAAATACCATACCTGTTTTATACACGGGGAACTGAAAATGACAAATGCATTGAAGAGAAGAATTTTTTTTTATTTTATTTTATTATTTTTATTTTACTTAGACCATTTTCCCCATTATATCTTTAAGTCATTCAGTGCATACTTAGTTGCTGATGTCAGTGGAAGAAATCAGCCTGTGCATAATTATTATCTTAAAAAAAGAAAGGGATTTAAATGTTTGGCTGATGTTGAATCCACAGTAAGATCTTCAGTGTTTCTGTGGTCATAGGCACCGAAATTCTACTGCTATCATACTGGCTAGATGGCTCCGAAGGCACAGATATCGACTGACAGGGAGCCCTGGGCCCAATGAAAAGATGTGGAAGCAGTGTTTCTTTCCATTTTTTTTATTATTGTGTGGTATTCCTTTCTGTTATTTTGGGTGACTCAGCACGTGTCAGTCTCGTGATGCTGAAAACACAATTTGTAACTGAAAAAAGGGTTCTGAATTTGCGTGGCAGCCAAAAATAGTGGCCTAAAAAGGCATCAAAGCCCTTTTGAAATGGTAAAACAGATGTTCCACGGAAATAGTTTTTTGTTGTTTTGTTTTTTTTTTTGCATTGTACCGTAGTGTATAAAATTAATAAAATGGAAAGAGATTTCATTAGGTATGCTCAGAAAGGCATGCTCACCTCTATTAACAGCCTTGCAAGGCACAACTTTTTTCCCCTTGAGATAGCAGTTGTGTTGCACATTTTATGCGTTCTTTTTAGTGCATTACAAAGGTGATTTTGTGTATTGGATTCAAAAATGATACCTGGCATCCTTTGCTATGTGCAGGTACAAATTAATATTAATAGAAGTAGCATTAAAGGCTGAACTGTCCCAGAGTTCGTGGGCGTGCTTCAGGTAATGAGCTAAGTATGCTAACAACACAACACAAGGGCTTTAGGGACGGGAAGTCAGACGTTACCTACACAGCGTATGAACTAATGTTGAGTCTGCAATGTCGGACAAAAATCGGAACTGTCCAATCATTCTCAAGGGTCTCCTGTATGTGGTTTTGAGCGAAACTGTGAGGTAAGTGGCTGGCCTTCATTTGCATACCTGATAATTTAGATCTGGAAGGATCATTTCCTCTTTGCTTCCCTTGTATATACATTACAAAATGAATGGACATCGTGATGCGAGGGCATTTTACAGTTGGGATTCTGATCCTTCACTGGTTTTCATTTAGAAAATTTTGACATAAAGGTACCTTAATCCTTCTCATTTTTTTCAGGAATGGAATGTCATTTATTGCCAGCTGTAGGAATACAAGGAAGTGTATGTAGAGCAGAAGCTGTGGAGCAGGATAACAGCATGAGAAAGGACAGCTGAGAGCTGAGGACCCTCCAGAGGAAAAGGAAAACAAGTTAAAGTAAGCCTTGAGATGGCAGACCCCAACTGGAGGAAGACAGCGTGGCTTGGAACGACTCACGACCCTGACTGGATAAACAGCTGTATGCACGGTTAAGGACTGTTTGGGGAGTATTTCCTTGACATGTAAAGGCGGGTGGGAAAGTTACAAGAAAAAACTTGTGAATGCATGTAAGCAATGCTAAAGCCTGTAATAAATGATTTGGATCATCTACATCCAAGTCCATGCCTCAGACTCTGCAGCCAGCCTTCTCTGAGATATTTCCAACAGATTAGAGGACCTTTTAATTTGAAAAGCGTATCAGATAACAACCGACCCTGTAAAGACCTAAAAATATGCAACATTTTCATCTCACACATTTTCATGCAGGTTAGCCGCTGCCCTTTTGTTCATCTTAATATTAGGTCTTCTGCCCATTATGCAGCACCTAAGTACCCAGTGCTGCAAAGGCCTGGGAGCGACAATACCCTTCCGCTTGGAGAGCTGCATGGGGATGTATATCCCACAGCATTGGTGCGTTTGAGTGGCTTCTAGATTTCCCAGACACCATCTTTTAATGGTTATTCATGCACAATACGAATTTCCAACTCTCTCTATCAAAAGTTGTGACATAATTGAAACTTACGGTGATAAAAGATGTCATTGTGGCTTCTGGCAGGGCAATATGAGGGACAGGAAGCTTCACTTAGAGTCCGGGTTCAAGCTGAAACTCTTGAGGATATAACAAATTCCATTTCTAAATGTAAACACATTTTACATTGATTCAAATGCACTCTGCTGCGGGTGAGCGTGCCGAAGTTTTCCACTGAACTTCATGCGGTCTGAAGCAGTGACCTTTGAGATCTCTTTCATCCACGAGAAAAGGAAACAAAACAGCCAGAAAAGGTACTGAATACATCGTATTTCTGTAAAAGGTGAAGTCAACTTTCAGCTTTACTTTGTGAGGAAAAGTAAAGTTGATAGTTTTATGCTGAGTACAAAATCCAGAGCAATGGGTCAGCGTGGAACAGATTCTGAGAGAGATCCCTGTTCTGAAACTTTCAAAATTGGTACTGAAAGATGGAGAAGGCAGATTATAGTTAAGTACAAAACAGATCAAACTTAAGTCCAGGCTGCACATCCGCTAAGGATACTGCATCTGCAATACTTAAGAATGCTGTGAAAAGGAAAAAATAGCCAATTGTTTTCAGTTCATTGTAGCTACTCCTTTCTCGCACCAGAGCTAACCGCACTGATTAATGAAGGGTCATTGTTACCGTAGAAAACTGTCTCCTGCAGTCCTCTACTTTGTCCTTCTACTTACTTAGAAGTCCTTTAACATAGGGTTACCCAACCTAAAAATCCTTCTAGTTTGACGTTCATTGGATAGGTTTGCAGGGAGGGATTTATCTAGGTTAACTGGAGTTGATGTGGGAGCGAGGTTACTGTGTATATGATTACTGCATGGGAACAGTTGAGTCATGGCCCAAACCCTCAATTGAGCACCTGGGAAAGAGACCAGGTCAGCCGTGGGAGCGCAGGTGAAGGCGATTCACCCATTAGAGGGGAAGAAGAGGAGCCTGACTCAGCTTTTCTGAGATCTCATTTAAGGGCTATCTGCTGCTGAGGAAGTTTCTCTTTTTGGAGATCCTTCATTTGTGGAGTTTTTTCTGCGAGCCTGGACCCTCAGAGACAGGTGAGTGCTGCTTTTCTTTTTCTGTGTATCATCTTCTCATGGTGCTGGTCCCTCTGCTGTTACATTACTGCATACACAAGAAGAGAAGTTAGAGAAGATTAGAGCTTCCTTGGCTCCAGTGCAGTCAGGGATGGGTGATCAATAGAAACAATGAAGGAGCAAAGGTCAGAGTTGCAAAACTGTTCATGGTCAGAGGCTGTTCCCCTGTGAATTGAGGATTAGGGTTTTTGTTTCTGCTGTATCATTAAAATTACAACAAAATGAGGATGGAAGTCCTTTCTTCTATTTACCGATGAAGGAATACACTTACATAGGCTGCCCGGGCTTCTGGCTCGAGAGAGCTTATACTTCCATTTATAAGGAAAGATGCATCCTAGAAGTCTAATATTAATGATGGAAGCTCACTTCTGAGAGTATTTGAGTAGTGAAATGCCTTGGATTTTAGTGGTTAAAAATGTCCAGCCCTGGGCTGTAACAAATCTTTACTCATTAACCATTTGAGTCTGATCTTGTTATGCTCTAATATAAGAGGGATGTGTCCATTAACTTGAACTAAATAGAAGTAACTATTGAACTTTAACTACATTCTGATTATCTCATTGGTATCTCTTCTGTTTTTTAATAGTTTTTTATGAGTTTATGGCTGCTTCGGGTTATCTTGCAGATTGATGGACAGCCTGGGTTACAAAAACTAGGTGTCTTTGCCTGCGGTCCATTTTATAAGGTTCTAATCCATTTGAGCACATGAGGAAAATCCTCATCAGGCAAGGCGAGTCAAAAACTCAATCCCGTCTGTTAATGTGGCCCCTCCTGATTATCCATCTTAAAACAAACAAATGAACCACTGAACTACCATGCAGCCCCACCAAGGCTTAAAATGTTAAAATAAACAAGATCCTGAGAGGCTGGCAGACAGATGCTACTGAGATTCCACAGTACTTCCTTCCAGGATTGGTTTTAATTTGTAATTCTATAAATGATCTGGGTACAGCACTTGGATGTGTGTTGTTTGCCAATGACACCAGAGTAGGAGGGTAGAAAGGCTCGGTGGAGAGATTTTGTCACAGCCGTAGGCCATCTGGTCACAGACCACATGAAGTTTGACTAGGGCCAGGGACAGCCCAAAGTCAGCTCAGGGCAGAGAGCGAGGGAACATGAGGTCAGAGAGCAGCCCCTCAGAAAGTAACCAAGAGTGAGTTAAAGTCAGCCACAAGCCCCAGAAGGCCCCCCAGAGCCTGGGGCAAGGGAAGAGAGCACCCCATCCTGCAGCAGCGTAGCCTCACACTGAGCTCTGTGCACTGCTTAGACAACACTGTTGTACCCCACACTTGAATTACAAGGATGGCACACTGAGAGTGATGTCGCTTTTATTCGAGGCTGCTTCATGATTTGGTAAACACAATAAAGGGACACTTCATGGAGGATGCATTCTTATTATTTAATAAGCTTTTTCTCAGATCTCCACACATTTTATAAATCCTTGTGAGAAAACAAATGTATAGTTTTATTCTGAGGAGTGACCCGTTAATGGCCAGCAGGCATCTTCTTGAACTAACAAGTAAAGTGATGTAGGTTATGAAACTCAGCTGTAGTCAAGTACTTGGGAAAGTAGCATCATACTTAAGTAAACTCAATCCATTTTCTCTCTGGAATCATCTAGCTGTTGCTCTTCAGTCACAGCAGAACAGGATCATTAAGTCAATAGAAGCAAAGCTAATTAGTTTCTGCAAAGTCTTAGAGAATAATACCTTACGCTACATGCAAACAGTTAAGTCAAAGGCAGAATACAAACACAGTTCCATTTATTTTATGGATCAGGTAAATAGAGAATAGGACATCTCATCATTCACGCCGGAGTTCAGTCTCTGTTTGGGAGAAAGGTACACAGGTGTTATGGGACCGGACTTCGACACAAAGGGTTTTGCAGGGAAGCGCTAGCTTCAGTTACCTAGCTGAGAAACCGAGAGGATATCCTGTGAAATAATGTAACAAAGGAAACTCTTGGTTTTGTTGTTTTTTTTCCCTAGACAGTCAGTGCCACATCCGTCTTCAAGCTCTACCAAACTCAGGAAATGCTGTCACAGATGAAATCAGCTGCAGATAGTGACAAGAAATACGCTCAGCAACTTCATTGGGTGAGTAGAGCAACTATAAAACAAGATAGCTTTGAAGGGGATAATATGTAAAAATACTAGTAATTAGGTCTAGCTTTTGATTTTTAAAGAAACACACTATGCTGTGTTGCCCATTGCAAAAGGCTCAGATTTCCTTCCCTGTCATCCCGTGAGATAAGCTAGCTAAGCCCAGTGACATAGGAATAAGCCCCAACCTCAGAAAGAGTCGGCACTGCCTTTTTTTTTCTTTTTCCTTTTTTAAAGCAGAAACTGAGGATGCATCATCTCATTTCAATTTGAAGACAGACAGGTCTCTCCTTCACCTCAAAAAGGTGCGACGGCCGAACCTAGCTGTCCCCTTTTGGTACAAATCCTGAGGCATAACAGTTTCTACCTGTAACGCAGAGCATTTCCGCCTTCAGTAGAAGCGGTCTTTCCAAAAATCCTTAGCAAACCAGTGACTCTCATACAAAAGCAATGGATCCTCACCCACTGTCCTCCCCAGGGAAGCAAACTGAAGCAGCAGCATTTCAGTGACACCCATTCAGATGAGATGAAGAGCGACACCTCAGAGTTCTCCTCTACCTTCTCACTATAGGAAAAGCAAGAGGGACATCTCTTCAAAGGGAGACTTTTTTACCATTTAAACTTAAAATTCTGAGCCTTTAAGTCACCTGCCCACCCATTGGATTCGGGGCATTTTATGGAAGGCATCCATGTAAATACAAACTTAAACCTCACATTTACAGAGATAGTTGCCTCTGCATAATCATCTGAAGATTAAATAGGCCTTGTCAGACACCTCTCAGGAGAGGAGTCTTCCTAAGTGCTCGCTCTTTATTTTCCCCTTAGATTGACTTGTTCCACCCCCAAGAGCAGCCAGTGAAGGCAGTCCCATCAAAGAGAAGCCCAGCAACATCCTTCCTCACCAACCATCTGTCCTTTCAGGCTCAATAGCTGTAACACGTCCACAGCAGACCGGGCTATATACTCAGACACATGCCACAGGAGTGCCTCACCTCCGGCCACCTCCCCAAACCCTGTGAAGGGGGAATCCCCCAGCACACATTAAGTTCCTTCAGCACAACCCCTCAAGAATTCTCACCCAAAGGCTCTCCCTAAGGTTTGACTGTAACTGAACTTTGTCTTTTTGCAGAAGAGAGAACCCAGTTCCTTCCTCCCCGCTCTTCCTTCAAGCCAAGGAAAAACCTCCATAGAAAGCAGCCGCCACCACACAGGAGACACTCCAGCACACAAGCAGGAAGCCCCAGCAGCCAGGTGGGGCCTCCCCCCACACCCCCCACTCAGGTGGGGCCTCCCCCCACACCCCCCACTCAGGTGGGGCCCCAGCAGCCAGGCGGGGCCTCCCCCCACACCCCCACTCAGGAGGAGGCCTCCTGGCAGCTAGAGACAGAGACAAACCCACCCCCCCAAAAAAAAAAAATTAAAAAAAAATCTCTTTAGAGATCGCACACACAATTCCACAAAAATGGGGAGGAAAACACAAACGTCCCCCAGGGGGACCAAGAAAAGAACATAACAGAAACCAAAGCAAAAGCACCAAAACAAAAAACCAAGAAGCAAAGAAATAAAAGACAACTTAAAAAAAAAAACCCAGACAACCACTGCACAAAAACACCTAACACAAACCCAAAGAAATAGCACCAAAACCACAGCACCAAAAAAAAAACAAACAAACAAACCACCAACCACTATTACTGCTCAAACCACCTAACACAAACCTACAGGCAAAGAAATAGCCACACTACCACTGCACAAGGGCCACCAAACACAAAGGCAAAGAAAAAGCAACAAAACCACAGAGGCCAAAAAAAAAAAAAAAAAAACCACTATCACTGCACAAAAAATTATCAATGTCAAATAAACAGCACAAGAACCACAGAGACAAAAAACAAAACCATCTAACCCAAAGTCAAAGAAACAGCACAATCCAAGACCACAAAAACCACAGAGCCAGATTAACCCACCTCAACAGCCAAAGTCAGTATTTCAACTAACTTCCATGACAAAAAAAATCAGCAACCCTCTACACTACCACTGTAGAACTGTCACTACTGCCACAGAAACCACCACTTGAACCACAAAGCTAAAAAAAAAAAAAAAAAAAAAAAAAAACACCTACACACAAAAAACACAAAACACTCACTTGTCAGCTCTGCTCCCAGCCAAGAGTAGTGACCATCCTTCCAGGACTAAAAATGCAGTGCATCTCACTCCAGCTGTGCCATTTCTCTAGGAGAGGACCTGACACGCACCTCCAGAGCTGTCAAGAAAGCACAAGGGACAACTCAAGCAGAACAACACCAGCATCCAGTCCCACGGCAGATGGGAAGGACTCAGCTCATCTCCTTGCAGCCCCAAACCCACACGAATGGTTCCATAGGCCACCATCTGCAACCCTCCCCTCGGGGGGCTCAAACCCCTGAGCCCTAAAGAAACCGCTCACCACAGCCCTCACACCAGAATGTTAACAGGGCCATCAGGGTCAAAAAAGCCCCCCTGCACATCACCCAGAAGAGCATCTAGACTAACCTTGAGTTTTCTCCAAGAAAGAGACTCCACAAATTCACAGGGCAGCCTCTTCCCCTCACGCCCAGTCAAATCACTCTTCCCCTTGTTCGTACTGGACTTCCATCTTCAGGAAACTAACACTGTCACACCCATCCCCATTAACTAGACTCCTGCACTATAGATATTTAGTGACCTCAGGGATATTCCACCCTCCCGACCCAACTTTTTCACAGCTGCCACGCTCGAGGCCATTTCTAGTCTTCTTCACACACACACACACACACACACACACACAGCCATCCCCAACAACGTTTGGGACATTAAAGCTGTCCTACCACCTCTCCTTGATAGAAATGAGACAAAGCTCCTGAAGTGACACGGAAGGGAAGGGGGAAAACAGAGGATCCCGTCCTGCTTGCTCCCGTGGCCGGAAGCGGGCGGGGCTGATTGCGTTTCATGCCAGGACATTCGGCGTCTCACAAGTGAGAAGACAATCCCGAAGAAGCAGAGGCGGCTGAGCAACAGCCCTGCTGAAGCCTCCTCAAGAAGAAAGAACTTACCCAGTGACTCGCCGCTCATGCGGGCTGATGGAAAGCACCGCTGCGGCCCTCGTTCAGCCTACAAGAGAAAAAAATCTTCTGCCTTGCACTCCTCTGCATTGCTTCGTTCTTCTGGCAGTAAGAAAGCTGGAAAAACAAGGTCCCGTCCCGCTCTCTCTCACCGTTGAGATGAAACACCCGCTCAGAAACCCCAGGTTGCCGAGAGCCTCGCAGAGCTGCGCCATGACTCCGGGAACCCAGCGCCGGGTGCCTCCGAAAAGACAACGGAAGCTGAGTGGCAACACGACCCTTGCTCAAACAAACAAACCAAAAAAAGCCAGGTAAAACTAGCAGTAGCTGTATGACCTCCCTAAAAAGAGCAGGGTGAGAGCATGGCGGCCTCCCCTTGTGGGATCCCGAGTGCTTGCCACCTCCGCTGCCCCATTACTGCCGAAGCTGCCCGTGGGGTCGGTCCCATCTGTACGGCGAGAGGTATCCCCGCGACCTGAAAGAAAGCGACAAACAGCGTGAAACAGAACCTCGAGCTTTCGTTTCAAGAGCAGGCCCCCTACGCCTCACCTTTCAGCCACGGCGGTGCAAGGAATGAAGGAACAGAGCCCGCTCCGGCTCCCAAAAAGAAAGGATCTCTGGGAGCTCCGTCATGGCTCCTGGCAGCCTCCGGAGGGGTTTAAGAGGCATTGAGGGTGGGGGGGCCCCACCCTGAGCCTGACAAGGCGCGGCTGCACCGGGGCGGACCTGCAACACCTGGGGATCGTCGCCTTGTTAGCATGGCCGGGTCTCGTTAGGGCCGGCCTGGGGTGTTGACGCTTTGACGCGTGGGTTCTAGATGTGACTGAGGAACTGCAGTGACTGCTTGTGACACGCTGGATTCCTGAACGAGTTCGATAATTGCTCCTCATTGAAACCGATCGCTTGGCGTTGGACGCGGATGGAACCGTAATCACGCTACTGAAGAATGTCCCCAGCCCGAACAGATTCCACAAGCCCCCACGTGAAAACATTGACCAGCTCTTTTTCTCACAAAGCTCTCTGGTTCATACATAAGTCAACTCCGCCTAGCGGTTACTGGTGCGTTCAACTACTCGGGTTGTAAATAATTGATTGACAAGCGTCCCCCGTGCTCAGGACCTGCCATCTCCGAACGGGTGCCTCCCCTCGAAAGAAAGAGGTCCCGGGCTATAGAATCTTCTCTTTGAACCCCGTCCGCCTGATTTATTAGTAGCAGATGCCTGTATCAAGTGTGACTTTGTGTCCCTAACAAACAGTTTCGAAAGCGTCCATTTTGTAATCCGTACACATTGAAATTCAATTACAAATAACTTTCAGTGATATGACATCGGTCCTAAGAAGGGCAGATCTGATGACCGATCTTCTTCAGGCATCTTCCTCAAACGCTAATGATGATCATCAATGACAGACGCGAGCGTATTTTTTTACAGGAATCCCAGACAAAAACTGACCAGCCACTTCTTATTGGCCTGTTTTCTGTTAATGTGTTATTATGATTACGACTATTATTTAAGAGGGAGAATGGACAATGCTTCTATTCTATTTTGGGTTCCGATTCCTTTGAAGAGGCGATATTTTTACAACACGTAACCACTTCGAATGAGCGGTTGTCACACATTGCCAATGTTTTGCGACTTGAAATGTTCCGATGTAAGGGTGGAATTTGGTGAAAAATGCAGAACATCTCCACAGATCGACCCCTCCGTTAGGTTGGACGGGAGTGTGAGGTGTCTAAATTCTGCTTCAAAAAGAAGTCCCGTGGATTGTATACGTGTTTTGTATTTTTAAAGGCAGGGGACTGAGACAGGACAGGCTCAAATTTCCCATTGCCATGAATTATAGCTGACCTAGTTTAAAATTCATGCTCCCCAAATGTATATCCCGCTGACTATTCCACTGTTTGGTTATGCAAGTGAGGCAGAAGTCTGGTACGTTATTTGGCTAAAGAAAGCAAACAACAATCTTAGAAAACTTTGTTCTTCGTTTCTCTCGGAACACGGCTAGCTGGATCGCTGTGAAAAAGCGATAGAGAGGCAGTAAATAACTATTTGATAACTATTTGATTTGACTTCTCCTACTTGAGATGCTCGGATGCTTCGTAGCAATGCACGTGCTGGAAGCCAATTTGAAATTAATATTTCTGTGATCGACTGATTTAAAATTTATTGTTTATTCCTCACCAATTCTGTGTGCGGTTCCAAAGAGAGCATCATTTACTCAGATATCTGTAGAATTTCGCTTTTACAAACAAGTAAAGTAACACCGGTGAACCGCCTCTGCTTCTGTTACTTTTGTTCTACCCGACCTACTGAATATTTGGCATTATTTTCACACTTCCTAGCTGTTCACTTAGAACAGAGAAGTGTTTTGAAACTGTAGTATTTGAGAGGAAGAATCAAGGTATTTTGAGAAAGATTCAGTTTTGCCCTTACTGGGGTCTCATCATTTTCTGTTATCACTATGAGGCACTAATATTTCAGGTTTTGGAAGTTGTGGGTTCGCTCGCGTGTGGCTTAACGTTAGAATTTGCTCCAGAGCTGGTTTCTGGAAACTCGCAGTGTGTGAAAGCGTTTCTCATTCCCACTGTCGACAGTTTATGGTCCACTCGGGCCTCGTTCTGTGATAAATGGGGGAGGGGGACCCAGGGACCCACGCCCCGGGAAAGAGGGAAAAGGGGAAAGGGTGGGGAGGTGGGCCTAAAAAAAAGTGGCAGCAACAAGCTCAGGAAGAATGTTTATTTACTAAGTAAGATATCAGCACGCAAGGTAACACAATATAGTACAATGTAATTGGAATTGAAGCTGATAAATCAAATAAAATGGCAGAGCATCCTAAAACCAAAGGTGAGGCTGCTAGGAAGCGCGCGTGCCACAGAGGCAAGGGAAAAAGGGGAAGAAAAAAAAGAAACATAGAAAAACAGATTTGTGGTTTCAAAGAAACAGAAGCATTACTGTACAAGAGGCTTTGAACAGATTATAGGGCGCCTCGCTTGTGTCCAGCTGCTCCTCAGGCTTGCGGTTGGTATTCGGCATTTTCAGAACCGAAGCGAGAGGCGTCTGAGTGTTCTCAGATTTCAGGCGTAAAATGAAAAACATTCTTCTGCACCACAGAAAAAATGGAAAAGTGTACATAAGGGTTACTAGAGGACAAATTTGTCCCTTCGGCGTCACCACAGGACGCCCAATGAGGTGGGGTTACAAGAGGTCAACTCTGGACCTTTGGGATTGTTAGAGTTGAAACTTAGATCTTCGAGGTCTTCACAGGTAAAACTTAAATATTTTCCAGCCTCCTGGAATCACCACGGGTCCCCCAAAGAGTCTTTTGGAGATATTAGAGCTCAGACATTTTTCAGCCATTTGGGATCACCGTAGGTCACCCAGGGAGCCCTTTGTGGTGACTGGTGCTCAAATCTACCCCTTCGGGGTTAGAAAGTGTTCAAATTCGACCCTTAGGGATTACCATAGGTCAAACTTCACAATTTTTCAGCCTCCCGGGGTAGCCACAGGTCACCCAAAGAGCCCTCTGGGAGTATTAGGGGTCAAACTTAGACATTTCCTACCTCCTGGATCAGTATAGGTCACCCAATAAGCCCTCTGAGATGACTAGGGATCAAATCTGGCCCTATGGGGATAATAAAGTTCAAATTCAGACCTTTGGGGTTTTCACAGGTCAGACTTAGAAATTTTCCCGCCTGGGGGTGCTGGTCAATGCTCAGCTGAAGGCCAAGAGCGTCCTGGCTTGTATCGGAAATAGTATTGCCAGTGGGACCAGGGAAGCCATCATCCCTCTGTACTCAGAGGCCACTCCTGAGCACCACGCTCGGTTTTGGGCCCCTTGCTACAAGGAAGGTCTTGAGGCCCTGGAGAGTGTCCAGAGAAGGGTAAAGAAGCTGTGAGGGGTATGAAGCAAAAGTCTTACGAGTAGCTGAGGGAACTGGGATTCTTCCATCTGGAAAAGAGGATGCTCAGGAGGGATCTTATTGACCTCTACAACTACCTGAAAGGAGGTTGTGGCAGTGGGGGTTAGCCTCTTCTCCCATGAAACAAGCAAGAGGCCAAGAGAGAATGACCTTCCACCAGGGGTGGTTCAGTTTGGACATTAAGAATAATTCATTCTCAGAAACAGTGGTCAGGCATTGGAACAGGCTGCTTGGGGAGGTGGTGGAGTCAGCGTCACTGGATGCGTTTAATACAAGGCAGAAATAGTATTTAGGCACATGGTTTAGTGTGCATCATTGGCGGTAGGGAGAAGGTTGGACTTGATGATATTAGAGGCCTTTTCCAATCATTATGATTCTATGATGCTATGCAAACAGACTTTTCCTTTTCTAAATGCAGTTTCAAACACAACAATCCTTATCAAAATTGTGCATCACACAGCTGGATTGAATGGAGAATATTTTAGACATAATATTTAAAACCCTGTTGTAACGAAGGAAGAATTTAGGATGACACAATCACAGAATTACAAGGGCTGGAACAGAACTCAAGAGATTATTAGGTCCAAACCCCCCATTAAAGCAGGTTCCCTACAATAGGTCACGCAGATTGGCATCCAGATGGGTCTTGAATATCTCCGTGGAAAGGGACTCCACAACCGTTCTGGGCAGCCTGTACCAGTGCTTCATTACCCTTACTGTAAAGAAGTTCTTCCTCACGTTGGCACGGAACTTCCTATGAAAAAGTTTTAGGTTACTGCTTCTTGTCCTACCCCTGTACAACTCCAAGAGCCTGGCCTCCTTCGTTTGCCTCCCACTTCCCTTTAAATATTTATAAACGTTCATCAGGTTCCCCTTCAACCATCTTTTCTCTGAGCAGTCCTTTCCTTGTAAGGTGTCATGGTTTTATGATTTTTGGTATTGGTATTCCACATCATAACAACATGTAGTGCATTAAGAGTTAAAGAGTTAATATTCCAACTCCATAGATCATTGATATTTCCGGGTATACCTGTCTCAGAAGAGGAGAACTACATTCCCCAGAGGACTTTGCGATGCTTTGCATTTTTACGTATTTTCTGCTCAGAGGGAAAAGATAAAAACTCTCTGAGGTCACGGGACACTCTCTTTCCTTCGGGATCGACTCAGCAGTGGGTGCTCACTGCCGTATCGCCTTCAGCGTTAGCGTAAGGCCTTCCGTTTATCGGACACTCTCTCTTGCTCATTTTGTTTGATTTATTAGCTTCAATTCCAATTATATTGTATTACATTGTGTTATTTTGCTTTCTGATATCTTATTTAGTAAATTAGCTTTCCTCCTCAGGTCGTTGCCGCTGTTTTGTTTCTAGGCCCATCTCCCTTTTTTCCTTTTCCCTTTCCCCCTTCCCCTTTCCTGGGGTGTGGGTCTGCGGGTCTCCCACACCAATCGTCACGGAACTGGGCCGATCCAGCCCAGTAAACCGTTGACATAAGGAAAGAACTGTCCAGCCCTTTGTAAAGGTGAACATTTGCCAAAAGTTCATGGTCATATGTAATTATTACCTTAGTCTGTCACTCCATGTTAATATAGATGCATAGATGATATTTACAAATGGATATGGGGCCATGTCTGATACTGAAGTACATTCTCCCTCAGAAAATAATACAGTTAAGAGAAAATCACACTTCATTCTACTTAGAACCTAGCGTTTT
This sequence comes from Oreortyx pictus, assembly GCA_036925125.1. Taxonomy (NCBI): domain Eukaryota; kingdom Metazoa; phylum Chordata; class Aves; order Galliformes; family Odontophoridae; genus Oreortyx; species Oreortyx pictus. Next base: position 7,875,367 of record JAUPFR010000006.1, on the reverse strand, counting down.
ACGTCTTCTGTGTGGGTTAGAGGTTCTTTCTGTTTTGGGAACATTTAACTCTTACGTTGCCATATTGTCACATACTCTCACAATGAATGCCATTTGAGAAAGGGCAGAACCCAGCTTCCTGCTCAGTCTTTCCTTACCTCGGTTTCCTTACCTCCTAGCATCTCTTGGGTTTGTAAATTGTCTTGGGCCCTTATTGGCATCCGTCTGAAATGGCATCAGTGCACTCAAAAGAAGAAAAAGATGAGGAACGACACCATCCTGCAGAATTTCACGTGGCTGGCCGTGCCTTTGTGGAGACAAACCTACAAAAGAAAAGTGATCAGTCACTGATGCAACCGATGTAGTTACTCAGCTTCTAGGCTGTTCCGCTGGTGTACGCCTTCTGCTGCACTGTGCTGTGAATTTCTGACTTAAATCTGCTTCTTTACTGCAAAGTTTTGTTGTGCTTTATCATAAAGATTACTTTTTATCTAGGAAAATTTAGGGATTGGGGTTCAGGTCCCTGCAGGTTGTCTGCAGGACTGAGGGTATTTTTACAAATGCATGAAGATCCCTTTAACTTCATGCTCTGATTGTTCTGTGCTCTGACGCAAACGTAGCTGAATGCTTACTTCTCTATTCCTTCCCTTTTGGTACCGGGCCTCGGAACTACAGCTTCCCAAAATGCCTTTTGAAGAAATCATGTACGATGATGAGAGTGCCTACGAGTGGCTGTGCACTCTGAAGAAGACGGGAGTTGCGCTGCTAATAGGAGCTGCTGTAAGGCAGGAAGAGTTTGTGAAGCTTGGCCACGGGACTGGTTTCCCGTGTATCGCTTTTTATGGATGAGTTTGGATTTTTTATGTCCTTGCTTTGCCAGCCGTGTCATTACTTCAGTGCATTTGAATTCAGCACGCCAGACCTCTCTTTTGGGTTAAATTTTTAAGGCGGGATGAATTTTTCCTTGCCTGCAGATGCAAGGACAATTCTTACTGAAAAGCCACAACCGGTCCTACAAGGCAGCACCGTGTATCCCATGAGGCTACACGGAAGTCCTCTTCCAAATTGCTATATGCACAAACAGCAGTGGACTCTGCAGCTTGGCCTAGCTTACCTCTTCCTTGGTGAGATATCTAGAGTAGATTCACATCTTAACTTCAGTCAATGTGTCATCCAGGAATGGACGACACATTGAGGAGGAGAGGTAAAAAGCAGGCTGGTTGAAGTCCAGCCCCAGAACTCAGCTCCACGGCGTACCCCGTTCCCCTCTGGGCACAGACCCCAGCCCCATGTGCTCCTGGGATAACAGATAGTGATACTGAAGCACAGTTATTTCTTGTGCCTTAATAGACCCCCAAACCAGAATATTTCGAGCTTTCCATCTAGAAAACTCCTTTCTCCTCTAGAATAAAATAAAAGACTTTTCCTTCACTTGGACCTACCTCATTCAGAACATAACCAGGTAAACCATGTGGGCATTAACCAGGATCTCCTCCTTTGACTAAAATGATCTAGAAAAGAAAGAGATAGAAATATAAAAAGTCAGCCTTCTTTTCTAGATGGACCACATTCCCTCCAGTCTGCAACTCAGTTTCTTCCCCTTCCTGCTCCCAGAAGCTTTTTTTTCCCCCACTTTCTACTTACTGAGTCAGAAGGAAAACTGTTTTTCAACGTTTGCTGGGTTCAGTTGTGTCGGTCCTACTAAAACCAATGGGAACAGAAGTCTTCCTTGACTTGGAAACGTCACTCAGTGCTAGTTAACGTTTTCTGCTGCTAAAAGCATTCCTGATGTCAGGAGTGATTCCTGATGGCACTTCTTTGCTTGGCAGCCTACCGTATGTCTTACTTGACAGCTTGCATCACGATGAAATCAGTACTGCTCACTGATTCTGTTCCGATGTGATCCTAGAAACTAAGTTAAGCCAACAAGAGTTTCAGATTTAATTGTATCATCAGTTTGGAGTGTTTGTTTTTCTCTCATAAAGTTAGACGTGTACCTTGCTGATTCTCACCACTTATGATTTACACACAGTAGTGTTTACTAAGTGTAAAATGTCCACCTTGGCCTTGTTTCAGGCCAAGGTGGACATTGAACCTCAGTCCAAACTGTTTGGACAAATAATGGTTAGAGCTGCTTTCATCGTTTAAATGATTAAACTTAAACAAATTTTCTGTTGTTGTTGAGTAAATGTATTTTCATGTCATTAATGACAAAGTCTGTAAACAGAAAGTTGGACCGTAAAGCATTAACCCTTCTCAAAAGAGACTCTCACCATTCTGCTGGACAACTGTTTGCCACACTCCTCCTTGCAGTGAGCTAACGCACATATCCAGGCACACGTTGCTCATGAAATGGGCTTTAAATTACTCTTCAGACTGTGCTTTTTCAAGTCTTTTAAAAAAGACTTCTATGATTTTAGCTTATTTTGGGGTGATTCTGATGGTGGATCTTTCAAGTGTTTTGTCAGGCAAAAGTTACTTAATTTTTGCCAAGTATATCTGGAATCCAATCTCAAAATACTACAGAGAAGACTTTACTTACGTTAGGTTTTCCCCTAATTTACCCTGCTTCATTTTCAGTCAGTTAGCGCTGTACCCAGTTGTGTTGCTTTTGCACATCGCTCTCAGCAGCAGAAACTCTCTTGAGCTTTCAGTCCTAACAACAGACTTAGATCCATTCTATATCTCTTCCTCTCTACAAAAGAAGTTCATATATTACTGGTAGACAGTTTTAAAGAGATTTTTACAATTGTAATAAAGTAACTGTTGCTAATCCCCTTGCAATTTCACCAGTGCCCAAATGCGAGTCCGAACAAATACCGTAAATGAAAGTGATGAATTTGGAATGGTCCGGCCTGGCCAATGAAACATACTTCAACAGGGCTACAAATGTCTACTGGAATGTAACAGTAACAGATATAACCGAGACGAGTAGAAAAAAGTAAGCCTTTTTTCTTGTCTAGATGTTTACTTGGTACACGCTACCCTAAAATGTCATTAGAATCATAGAATAGCTCGGGTTGGAAAGGCCATTAAAGACCATTCAGTTCCAATCCCCTGCCACTGGCTGCTTTGCACCCACTAAAGTAGTCTGCCCCATCCAGCTGGGCCTCCATCACCTCCAGGAATGGGGTGCTCCACCGGCTCCTCCCAGAGGGCTCCGGTTGCCACAGAAAGACACGCGTCCCAGACCTGTTGTGAATGAGTCCTTGATTTTTAACAAAGTGCAAGGCCAGACCATTTAAATGTGACTTCACTTCCCACTGACAACCATTTGTCAAAACTAAAGATGCGCCAGGGAAACTAGTTTTCTGCTCAGAGAGACAAGGCCTCTGAATGACAAAAGAAATGCTACACCTGCCTGGTGCCAAATTTCCTGCTCAATCAAACAGCACACACAGTTGAGGTGGAAATCTGCCCCCGATTTCAAAGCCATAGACCATTCCAACTACTCCTCTCTCTCTAAGGGTGAGAGCCTTCTGACATTACCTGTGTTTTCTTCCTTCACTTCTCCTGCACTTGCTAGCTCTCTGTGTGGCCGAGTTCATGCTTCAGAACCATTGATACCCTGACAAAGAGAAGGTGATTATTTTCCATGCTCGGCACCCAGCTCCCTGTTAGCATCGCTTTCTCTTTTTAACCATGACTGGCTGCAGACAGTGATGAGCTTCAACAAAAGCTCCTCACATTCAGGGGTTCCCAGGGATGGACTCCCTGCAAAGCATAGCAGCAGGACAGCTCTGACTTCTTTCATGAGGTTTGACGGAAACTTATAAAGCATTCCTATTCCAGCAATCATATATAAAATTGCAGACTTGTTAGAGTTGGAAGGGACCTTTACAGGTCATCTAGTACGACGCCCTTGCAATGATCAAAAGTGTTTGCGTGGTACTTAAAATGATGTTGGTCTGCATGATCTTCAGCCTCTTTTTTAAATATTAAAAAGTAATACGTGAGCACACCACGTATTTTGTGTGCAGTAGTTCAAATAGGAAATAAAATTAGTTTTATATTTTACTTTTAAGTAATTTATGCTCCAATGATTCCATGGATCGCTTATGGTGACAGGTATACACAGGAATCTACAGCACACATGTGCTGAAAACTGTCTTCAGGCATGTACTCCGTACAGTTGAAACATGTAACCCACGGTCTTAATTCCTCCTGCACAGCATATCACTTGAAACACATTTTAGTGATGCTGCAAGGTGGTGTATATAACTCTTGATGTTACTGTTATTTGTCAATGTGGTACTTGTTCATTAAGCTGCTGCATGGGCACAAGGTCAGTGGTTTGTTTCCAATAATCACCCAGCTAGTCTTTGCATTTGCACAACTGATTATTATCTCCTCCAACACTGATTGTAGGTTGAGACTTTTGTGTATTGTACTTAGTTGAACAGAACTCATTGACAATCCTTTGATATGAATCTTCAAAGGCTTGCTGTTGGTTGGTTGTTGGAAAAAGGGCATGCATTTGCTTCCGAATAATTCAACGAGAAAAACAAACAAAACAAAACAAAAAAAAAGAAACAAAAAAAAAACAACTTTAAATAAGCATTTGAGGCTATGATTGAAGCAAAGCTGTTTCTTTAGCTACTTTTCCAATGTTCCTGGGCTCAAATGTTTCGTCACATTACAGAGGAAGAGTCCCAGTTTTGCATCTGTCAGTTTTCTATTATACAATTGCCCTGGATAATGGATACAAAAGTAGCAAAGACAGCAGCAATGGTTTCAGAATCGATGCCAAGAACTTTCCAAGTGTGAGACACATTGCAGTTGGTGCTTATTCGGAAGAAGAAATATGTTCTGCTGTACTTCCCGCATCAGCATCGAGTATTTCCATTAGAACAAGTGATCACCAGCTCCGAGCAAGCTAGTATTAACAGTACTTCATTAACAACTGTGCTGAAGTGTGTGTGTGTATACGTATATGTATGTAATATATATATACACATACACACACGCATGGTGTATCAGTATAACTGTTGTAATGATGATGACTGATCTAGGAGAAAAAGTTCAGGGTTGAAAGAAGTAAATACACTAATTTCTGCAGTCTCCAGCTCTCGATTCCACTTGCAAGTTAGCACAGGTAAGAAGACAGGTTAAACATAATTGTGTCACTAAGGCTAAGTCCCTGAGGATGAAGGATACAACTTCTTCAGGTTTAGGGAAATGTCTGGAATAGAGAAAGTCTACATAGGAGGGATGGGCTTAAGTGAACAAAAGACAAAAAACACAATCAAATGCAAGTAATTAAAATGTTGACATTTAACGTAAAAGGATACAGAATTGCGTTTAAATGCAAGTAAAACATTTGAAGTCAGACTAGGGAATACAAAAGGACACTACACCATAGAAATGGAACTAGCAGGCTTCTACAAAAGCTGTTACATTCCAGCAGGTTAAATGTAAAAGCACAAGGCAGGAGAAAATATAAATGGGAAACAGAATGAAGATGAATAGAAAAGCATTTATTTTTCTCCCCCACTCATCTACAAATATATCAGAATAAGAAATCCTGCTAGAGGGTAAGGTTGATAGATGATCAAGGTGTAGAAGGAGAACTCAGAGAAAATAAGCTCGCTGCAGAAACATAATCTTCATTTTTTAATTCTGTGTTCTTCACCCAGCATAACTGATAGAAGTCTCTACAGTACAATGACATAAATTCTGAAAGCTTACACAGCTTTCAAGAGCAGATCAAACAAATTAATAGAATATGAACTTACTAAGGGCTAAACACACAGATGTTCTGTCTCAAAAATTGTCTGAACTACACATTGTCAGTATGCTGAGAGAGCGCATCGGAGTACATTAAGTAATTTTCTTGCTTATTTCCTAGAGTATCCTCTCTTAGCTTTGTTTTCTATTCCTTTTCCTGAGAGCTCTGTGAAGCTTCAGTACATGGTTCAGCTACAGCACAATCTCTGAAGAACTAGAACATATTTAGGGTTGAAGTCTGGCATTAAGCATGTGACAGTATAGCTCATACTCTCCTCACAAATCTGTTTTGTAGAGATGCTGCCATACTGCCAATATGGTCATAGAAAGGGATGCAATAAGGCAGCGACTGCACTGGAAACATTCAAAAAAGTGAACTGTGTTAGGATGCCCAGCCAGCTCCCAAAGACAGTGTTCCATTCTCAGTCAGTTTTCTAGAAACTAAAAACAACAACAACAACAACAACAACAACGAAACAACACACACACAAAAGAGGTTTGCTAGCTTGAAACTTGCCGCTGATTAGGCATCGTGTTTGGCTACTGCTATTGTCTTCCATACCCTTTGGTGGGAAAGACACAGCATCTTTCACGGATGCAATTCCTGCTTATTGTCAGTGGAAGGATGTGGGTCACCGGCTGCCAAAGGGTGGGCTGCACTGCACCTAGCACAACTTGCACATAGGCAAGTTGCAATTTTTCTCATCTTCAAATTGAGTTACAGTGCTGTGTGTGGTCTATCTGAACTTGAAAATGTGGCATTAGTTTATGAATTAATTAGAGGGCAAATTTGATATAAAACTTGGCACTCTCCTTTTCTGACAAACTTTCAGTTCCTGTTTTCTGAATGTGACCTACTCAGTTGAAAACTTAAACCTATTGATATTGCAATTCTTTCTCCAGTTTTGTGCCAGTCTAATGTAATTGATTTCAGCGGTGTTGCATCAATCTTCTATCAGTGTAACTGCTTACAAATTCAAGAACACATTTTCACATATATTCTCAGTTGCCTTCTATAATTAACCTACTACTGGGAGATGGCAAGATTTGAAATGCTAATACTAAATTATTTAACGCTGGGCAGGCCATTTGAAAAGTTTTATTGTATGTCTAATGTATCACAAGTTGGAGGCTGTGAATTGTAGAAGAATCTCTGCTCTGAGGCTTTTTCACACTGCTTACCTTGGTTATTTTAGCAAAGGAACTAAATGATGAAATTATGCAACGTTAATCTATTAATTTGATAGCCACCCTCTGGTAGTTGAGCTGCATGAGAAAGGAACATCTAAGAGCAAATTACTGAGAATGGTTCTTCAGTTATGTGCTTGTACGTATCCAATACTAAAAATAAGATTTTAAGGTCTATTTAGTTTTTTCAGAGTATCTGACCTTACAAGATGTGTAGTGGGAATTAAATCTCAGTGACTTCAATGTTTAATCCTGTGACTGTCCCACATTCTCTGCTAAAGTAAGGAAATAATATTGTTCTCCATCTTGCAAAAAGTGTACTGAAGGGCAGAAAGACCTAAGAAGCAAACCCTCCAAAGTTATTTAGGCATCCACGTGGTGCAGATAATTTCCTACACTGGATAGTTCATGTTGTTATAGGCTTGAGTCAGGGCCGTCAAATGTCAACCCTATAGTACATATCTTGCTTTGTTCAAGTCAATACTTGATGTTCACTGATGCACATCTTCAGCTCAGTAAGTGGCTTTAGGTTAGTCAATTCTTGCTCTCTTCCTGGTAATTTCTTTCTAAAATCCTTGTTTTATATTATCTTGTACAACTCACTAACTGCAAATTGAGAGAAAACAAATTGTCTCATCTAGAACTATTCTTTCAACTCAGCTTTTAGTTCTCATTTATCATCTCATTTGAGGCCTGGCTTCTGTCTCAGTTATTACTGACAAACCATTTCAGTGTAGCGTCAAATAGATAAATATAAATCACTGCCAAGGGTGGCTCAACCTAACTTGTCCCAGCACAGAAACAGACCCTGTCAATTAAAACAGTTCTGATCGATGCAGTTGGAGGAACTGCTCTTATCATTAGGCCATGAATTTCTTCAGGTCTTCCTATTGCTCTACCAAGTCTCCAAAAATGTTAATATGACAGAGCCCAAGCACATAGGAAGCAGGCTACCTTCTGCTCTGAGCTTGTGGTGGCTTCCAGTCATGGTCACGGAATCACCATGTTGGTTGCTGGTGTGGTTGGATACCAAATCAGTTGGCAAATATGGAGTAATTAGTAAAGCAAACAATTTTCTAACTCCTAAGTTAGTACGAATAGTGATAAGTGGTTGAACTGGAGGTTGTCAGTGATGGAACCATTCACCTATGCTAAATATAAGAATGAATTATGTATTTTGATTAATATTTAGTAAATGCCATGATTAAATATGAAAATCAAAAACTGAGCTAAGGTAACAGTAACTTCATAATCTTCAAGCCCACTTGAAGGCAATAATTAATGAAAGTTTGCTTCAGAGAGAAACTCTATAAAAATGCATACATGTAACTCAGCAACTATAGTCTTGTGCTGAATACAGATCCATCTAAATAACTCGGGAACCAGGGCTCTTGCTCTTGTCCAGAGCAATTTGCAATTCTTTGCTTGGAAGTGAAATAATTTCTGTGTTACTAATATATGGAGAGTTACTCCCCCTCTTTTTTTTTTCTTTAAGAAGTGTGTTTGAGCGTTTGAGTTAAGTTGTGGTCTTGATTGACTACACGATATTCCTAATGCTATGAGGAACACAAAGGAAACAAACAAATACAAATGTAGAATTACAATGCACTCTTTACTGTGTAACTGAATATTTTAGCACCTGGCTTTACACATCTAGTCATCATTTACAGCTCTCTGTATTAATTTATTTGACTTTTGGAAAGCATAAGCAGAGAAACAGTTTCAATTCAACACAAAACACAGAGATTTACCAGTGGAACTTAAAACATGTTAAATTCATTACAGAAACTGTTGCAGTCAGGGTTTTGGCGGATGGAAGATATCGCACTGTATGGGAAGATAAGGCCACCTCTCAGCCAATAGTCTTCGTTCTTGGTGTAAGTAAGCAGAGACAACATTGTAACCTTAGGTTATAAAGTACTGTGTAGCCCACCAATAAACGCCATTTGCTGTCCACCACATTGGCGCCTGCGAACAGATGGACCGAGCAGCCTGGAGTTGGCTGACATGCCGTTCCTGAGAAGGGCCACCACACCTTGAAAGGCAACAGAAACGTGCGCATTTACAGTAAAGTATCATATCAGGCTTCATTCCCTATCAGCTGATATTTCAAAGATGAGAGATAGGTAAGCATTCATACAGACAATGAGACTTCTAGGGTTTTATCTCTCCACATGCTGGAGAGAATGAATCCTTCTGCATATTCATCTTGACTCCATATAACCTGATCAAGATCGAATTGTATGATTAAAAGTGATAAACAAATGCTTTTCAAATTTGTTAGGGGCTTACTTTAAGTTCAGATCAGAAAAGAAGATGATACTGAAAGAAGATAAATGCAAAAGATGAGTATAATTCCATCTTTTACTGAAGTAATTTATGAAAACGTGAAGGCAAGGAATACACTTACTGTACAAATACTTGGCTTCTTACTGAGTAACTGGAGGGAGGTCTTGTCTGTTGCTGCATATTTTATACCTTTAAAGTGTATCGTGTATCTGATGTCTCACTGCATAGAGAGTTTAACAGATTGCCGAAATTGTGTAGGGGAAGACACTGATACTATGCAGGTCTAAATGTGGAAAAATGACTTGGGGTTCCTTTCAAGTTTGCTGTATCTCAAATTGAAAAATAAACAAAACCAATACCACCGTCACCAAGAAACTTCTGTTATTTCAAATGCTTGTGTTTGAGTCACAAGATATTGTTCATAATCTTCCAAGTTACTTTTCTGATTATACATTTGAATCTTTAGTCCTGTAGGACTGTTACACATGCTCTAATTGCAGTTCTGTAAGAAGAAAACACCCCTTGCAAAAAGCCTTATTTTTTCCATTCCTTTTCTACCAAGAACCACTTCTTGAGAAAGATACTGCCTTTTAGCCAAGCAGCTACGGTCTCAGTGCAAGCTGCTGTGTCACCTTACCACTGATTCTTTTCTCAGCAGAAACCTTACTTAGTTTGACAGCACAGCCACAGAAAATGAGATGTGTAGTGGTTACAATCTCAGTATAAACACAAAGGAACCAGCATAAACAAGATGTTACAAAAGGAAAGAAAAAATGAATGCTCATCCATCTACGAAGATCTAGGCTCACAGGGAAAAAACGCCAAAAAGGAGGTATCTCCAAAAAAAAAAAAGAACCTTCCTCAGTGGCAGTCAGCCCTTAAATGAGGTCTAAGCCTGGCTCCACCCCTTCCAGTCACACAGGTGAACTGCCTTCAGTGTTCCCAGGGCTGACCAGATCTTTCCTTCAGGTGCTCAATATCAGCGGTTCAGGCTGTAATTTAGCAGTCCCCATACCCATACACTCCATCCCTTCACATCATGAACCAATGACTGAGTCAACTGAAGGGTGAACCTTTCCTAATACAGGGGTCATAACATTTATGCAACTTGCCCATCATAATACAGGTTGACATAATGTAAGACGACTGATGATCAGTTCGTCGTTGAGGTTTATGTTCTCTCATGGGCCAGTGCCCGATGGCATTACTGGAGGTATGCAGTCATTTGGTGCGGGTCCATCTTAAGTCCCATCAGTCCCACATAGGCCATCACCAGATGTCGTTCTTGATCTCACGGTAACACTGGAGCACTTCAATGATATTTCACTCCTTTCAGTGATCCTAAAGACTCAAAAACTCACAGGGAGTAGTACAGATGTTTCAGAGGTACTAAGAGGAGGAGGTCTGCCCTCCAAGGCAAAATACAGGCTGTATTCCTGTCCTTGGTCAACATTTCAGCTTGCACTGTGATGGGTCCCGGCTGCCCGTACCACAGCCTTTGGCCAGATATCTTCTCTAGTCTGCTAGGTCACATGCTACTAGGTTATGACAATATGTTGGTGAATGCATATACCCCTGTGGCAGGACTTGGAAGATCCACTGCCTGCCTCCCCATGTAAATGCAAATCGGTCCTGCAAGTCTTCAGCAATTGGAATACTGAAGAATGCATTTGCCAAGTCTAGGATGCAATGGTAGGTTTTTATATCCCTACTCATTGTGTCCACTAAGGAGGTAATATTGGGTACAGTCGTGTGAAAAGGTGGTGTGACCTGATCTAACACTCTATAGTCTGCTGTCATTCTCCAAGTGCCATCTGACTTCTGCACTGGCCATATGGAGAAATTATACAGGTTATGTGCACACCTTACAATCCCAGCCTTTTCTAATTCCTGCACAGTCCTGGATATTTCATCTTGACCCCCTGGGAGTCTATATCGCTTCCCACTACTAACCCAGCTTGATTCCAGCAGGTGAATGGGCTCACGCTTGGCATGGCTTCTCAATATCACCTGCCCTGTCTAAACAATGAGCTTGGGCAGGGGGCCATTGGTCAGGGGGCACCCTTACCAGTCTATCTTGAATCTTCATTGTTTTTTTGTGCAGCTATGGGTCAGATTTCAAAAGAATCTGTCTGAAGCGAGGCTTCAAGTTCAGATCTTGAGATTTTTTCCTTTGCAATATCCAGATCCAAAGATTAAGGGACCTGGATATTCTCCCAAGCAATATTTCAAATTTGTTTTACGGGGCTAGCTAAACTCGATTTTTTCCTCGTTAATACACTAACCTGTTTTTCTGATTTCTCAGTGCGATCGTGTAATAACTGATTTTCATTTTTAAGAGTGTCATTTGAAAGTTCTGCTTGATTTAATGCATTCAATAGCAGCCATGCCACAGAGGGTGTAAGGTGTTGCTCCTTCGTGATAAGGATATCTTTATCTAACCCAAAGAAATATTCCACCATGCAGGATATGGATTGAAGTAAATTCCCACTGTCCCACAAGGGACCTCATTTTTCAACTATAATCACAAGTTCATAACAGAAGGAACTCAGAAATCCCAGGATATGCCCTAGCAGGGTTTTAAGCGAAGGGGTGACGTTCCTCCCCTTGACCCATCTAAAGATACTTCACAAAATTCTTTTTTTTTTTTTTTTTTTTTTTAATATATATTGACTTAGTTGGCTCACGAAATATAAAAGTAAAGGGACCAGCACAAACAAAAATATATTACAAAAGGAAGGAAAGACAAATGCTCGCCCATCTTTAAGGATATAGGTTCATATGGAAAGAACTTCAGAAGGAAGAATCCCCAAGAAGAAGCCCTTCCCCAGTGGCAGTTAGCTCTCATATGAGGTCTAAGAGGGGTGGAGCCAGGCTCCACTCCTTCCAGTCACACAGGTGAACTGCCTGCATCTGTGCTCCCAGGGCTGACCAGATCTTTCCTTCAGGTACTAAATATCAGTGGTTCGGACAGGGACTTAGCAGTCACCGTAAAGACAGTGTTACCTGGAGAGAGCACGGTAATGACCATAATGCATCACTGCTGCCCAGCCCCTGTTCATCTAGGCACTCTGGTGCGTGTCTCTGTTGAAACTGAAATTCCGTACAGACAGAAGCTGCACAGTCATAACATTTTGCTAGTGCAGAGGCCAAAGTGAAGCAGAGATGCATGTGATAGCGAGTTACTTAGATACCATATTTAGAGCGTACTTTGCCACAATTGCAAAATCATGAGCCTATATTACAGAGTTTTTCACTCAGATTTGAGTCAAGCTTGTGACGTATCTCACTGGCTGCTGTGAAACTGTACTGATTGTTCATAAATTCAGATAGAATAGTTTGCTTTTCAGCAAGGACTTTGCTTCTGCATAATATTTGAAAAGCAAAATGCACAACCATTGTCCAACTTTATCCCTCAGAAAATGCTACGGATTTAATTTTTTTTGCTTTGCCTTTATGAGGAACAGTTACCAAAGCTGAAGAAACCAGTTTTCTTATGCTGACCTGTGCTATGAGGTTGCATAAATCATTATGTAAATTCCAAATACACTATGCTAATTGTTACTAACTAATTTAGAATGTTCCATTAATTTCCACTGTTGAAAAGAGTCTGAAACATTTCTAATGCAATTATTTATCCTTTCAACTCATGAATCACAACATTCCTCTTAGCATCTATTTTGGTCTATTCTCTTCCAATTTTAAGAAACATATATCACACAACAGTAATTTATCGTGTACTTTGCTACATGCCTACACTGGGAAATCTACCTCAGTCTGTTCCAAGCAAGATCTTCCATTATTTCTTCCATCACCCTGTGTTGTTAATTTTCTGTGTGTGATAACAATAGTAGTAATGAAGCAAATCTATCAGGAGTGTAGGCAGGAATGGGTTAACTGTAAGGACAACAAAGATGTTGTCTGAGCAGCTAAGGATCGGGTTAGGAAAGCTAAAACCCAGACAGAATTAAATCTAGCCAGGGACATTAAGGGGAACAAGAAGAAATTCTATGAGTGTATCAGTGATAAAAGGAAAGCCAGAGATCCCCTCTGGAAGGAAACTGGAGATTTGGTCACAGGAGATACAGAGGAAGCTCCGTGACATCTTTGCCTAGGTCTTTACTGGCATGGAATCTAGCCACAGTGCCCAAGCTGCAGAAAGCAAAGGTAAGAAATGGGAGGCGGAAGATCTGCCCTCTGTAAGTGAAGATCATGTTCGAGACCACCTGAAACATCTGAAGGTGCACAAGTCCTTGGGACTCAATGAGATCTATCAATGGGTCCTGAGGGAACTGGCGGATGAAGTTGTCAAGCCACTATCCATCATATTTGAACAGTCATGGTAATCTGGAGATGTTCCCACTGACAGGAAAAAGGGAAACTTAACCCTCGTTTTCAGGAAGGGAAAAAAAGAAGATCCAGGGAACTGCAGGCCAGTTGGCCTCTCCTCTGTGTGTGGCAAGACTGTGGAGCAGATCCTCCGGAAGGCCCTGTTAAAGCACATGGAAAATAGAGATGAGGTGATTAGTGATAACCAACATAGCTTCACCAAGGCCAAGTCATGCCTGACAAATTTGGAGGCCTTTTATGATGGAGTTACAACATCAGTGGATAAAGAAAGGGCATCATCTACCTGGACTTGCGCTAAGTATTTATCACTGTCCCGCATGACATCCTGCTCACCAAATTGAAAAGAAATGAATCTGATGGACAGACTACTTGCTGGATAAGGAATTGGCTTGATGGTCACACTCAGAGTTGCAGTCAACAGCTCAATGTCCAAAAGGAGACTGATGATGAATGGCATTTCTCAGAGATCGGTGCTGGGACCAGTGCTGTTTAACATCTTTGTAGGTAACATGGACAGTGGGATTGAGTGCACTGTCAGCAAGTTTGCAGACAACACCCAGCTGAGACATGCTAGAGGGAAGGACGCCATCCAGGGAAACTTGGACAGGCTTGAATGGTCGGCTAATATCAACTTACTGAAGTTCAACAGGGCCAAGATCAAGATCCTGCATCTGGAACGGGGCAATCTCAAGCAGAAATACAGGCTGGGCAGATAATGGCTTAAGAGCAGCACTGAGGAGAAGGATTTGGGGGTGTCAGTTGATGAAAGACTCAACATGAACTGGCAACGTATTCTTACAGCCCAGAAGGCCAATCGTATCCAGAGTTGCATCAAGACAAGCGTGACCAACACGTCAAGGGAGGTGATTCTGCCCCTCTACTCTGCTCTCACAAGACCCCAGGTGAATACCGCATCCAGTTCTGTGGCCCCCAACACAAGAAGGACTGGAGCAGGTCCAAAAAAGGACCTATACTTAAGTAATGTTTTGCGATCAGTTAAAATGGAAAATTCTAGTTTCAGATAGCAAGGAATTCCTCCTAAAATCAGCAGACACCAGCGCCATAATCTTTTCATCTGTGTAGTGGAGAACTCTAGAAATTCTAGTTACCTTCATATGTACCAATTATGTGTGAAATGCGAATATAACATTAAGCAGGGAAAACAAAGATTCATTTGTACTGCTTAATGTAACAAACGTAAATGTATGTCAAATAAGTGTAAGAGAAACTTACGTTCCACAGCCTGGCAGTAGTCTCCACTTACTGATATGGATGTAAAATATCCTCTTAACATTGTATGATTTTTCCACTCCACTCTATTTGGTGCAAGTCCAGGAGTAACAGGGGCAACTGCTGACCTCGATGCTCCAAGGGAGATATGACTGATCTAGGACTTGACAACAATAAAGCATCTCACCAGGAAGCAGCAAGAAGAGCCAAAGTCCAGTTCCCTACTCCTTAAAAATAACTTCTTGTAATTATTTTATGGACCTTATGTCAGGAGGGAACCACTGTCCCGGCAGAATCTTGAGAAGAGTGCTTACTTCAATGTGTAGATTTTTCCCATCTTCACCTTCAGTTTAGGCACACTACCTCATGGATTCAGGACATGAGTCATCGCATGTACCTGGCACAGTTTATTTTTAGGACAGTAAAGCAACAAAAGCTTCTGCCAAATATTTCCCTGAGCCTTCAGAGGCTTTTCTGTTGTTCAGCTGCTACATGTTAACTTTTCAATCCCTAAATTGCATACAAAGTCATGTGTTTACAAATATGCAGACACTGCCCAATATTCTTGATAATTACTGTTTCACTTCCAAAGAAAGGTGTTACTTTCATGCAGGTGAAACTTTAGAGTAGGAATTACTGCCTGAAAGCATGTGATAAAACTTCATACGTATGTGGTTGTAGTCTCTCTTATGGAAAACAGTTCAAAATTTTACTGCTTCACAACCCACTTGAGATCTGGCATTTTTTTCCTATTTCTGTGCTGGACACTTAAGATGCCTTATTATATTTGTAATGAATTCAATAATGTGACCATTTTTCATTCGCTTTTTATTTTATTACGTAAAGAATAAACATGGTTAAGAATACTACAGTAACTACTATGCTCATTCTCCTCTAAGTGTTTCAGAACAGGTGTGTGTAAATTATTCAGGAGATCATAGTATCATAGAATGGTTTACTTTTAAGATCATCTAGATCCATCCTCCCTTATTAGACTTGTTTTGGCCTCAGCTAAGAAAAAACCTTAATCTTTCAGTAATGTTTATTTCATCCATTCCTCATTAAAACCTTTTATGTCTACAAAAGTACTCAAGTCTGCTCCTGCATCACTTCTTTGCATTGCTCAGAAATTCAGTGTGCCTCGTGGTCTTCAAGGAGAAGAAAGCCTGGAAGGAAATGGTTACATCAAGTCACAAAACTGTTGGTCCGGTCCTGGAGAAAGCAGGTTAGGCTCTTGGAGGTTTTTATGATCATATGAGCAAAGGAGAGAACAGAGGAAGCTATTTGCTACTTAGTGCCTCAAACAGATTGCTAAGCATTATATGAAAAAGGTTAGGAACAAAGTAAAAATTGTGCCTTTATGAGGGTGCTGGAAAGGTCTTGGTGATGTTATCAAGGTTACCAAAACCAGCGTGCTTTCCTTCATGTTCATTCTTCCCATGTAGCTGCAGCTGCCCATCTCGCACAAATCCTGCAACCGTTGCCATAGAATTTCAAGTATCATATCAAGCCATCATCCTATAAGCAGTAATATCAAAAGCAATGTAATTGTGTGCTGCTTCATCGGTGGGCAATCGCACTATGCTGACCACAGAATGTGATTATAGACCTATGCTCTTGCTGCCCAGCTGCTGTTTGAATCAAATAATACTTCTCAGGAGTTGTTTGTGAAAGCTTGAGATTTCACATTAGTAGAAATTGAACATGAATAATAAAATCATTAACACATATGGAAGGACAGCGTTAAAAACTGTAACCAAATCTTCTTACCTGAGATATTGCTATCATCCGAGATCTTAAGATGCTGTGTGGATAACTGCAATGAATTTTCTTTCCATTTAGCTAAGCAGCCAAATTTACTTGCTTCGATGGGAATATGACTAAACTCTTTGATAACAGAATTTCCTGAAGAAGAATAGCATAGCACAGTCATGGACAAATCGGGTAATTTTTCTGCTCTAATCATCTTATGTCTCAAAGAGACATTTACACCCCAGGGGGGCTAATATTTACATAATCGTAATTTATTGGGTAAAGATTTTTGTAAGGCAGAGAAACATCAAAGTGTTTGTCTTCTGGTTCCAGAATAATTTTGAACTTCATGTGCAAAGGAAAGGTAAAAAAATGTTTTTGGAGCAATTAGGGAGAAATCACACGTAATATTTGAAATCATATAGGCTGTGTGACTGTTTTTAAAGGAATGCAATCAACATTTTGTGATGAGTACTTATCGTTAATGCTGCAACTGGACATGGTTTTGGGGCTTGAGTATCTGATTAAAATAATTGGTGATGTGTTTGAGCAGAATGCTTATACTGACTTTAAAGGAAGCTAGTGCTGATGTGAAAAAGAGCTTTCTGTAATATTTGGTGTTGGGTTTTTTTTTTGTTTTTTTTTTTTCTCTGAAGAATAATATAGGGTATTGTAATTTCAGTTATTATGCCACAGAATGTATGTTCAGGAGAAATACTTTTTATCAGTTGCCTTGGGCTGTTATAACTTCTAACTGTACTTCTTTCCAGTACTTATACTCAAAATTTTTTATTTTTATTTTTTTAATACTTTCACTCATTTTCTGTGCAAATTCTTTTTGTTAGTCTCAGGTAAACTTAATTCAAATAACCAATTGATGTAGCTTTATGCTGCTTGTCATATAATGATCTCGAGGTTCATTAAAGGTGTGGATTACTTGATCTTAATTGATTAAGCTTCTCATGGACATCAGAAGAACTGTGTTCTTTCTCCATGCAGGAAGAGGGAAAAACTGGAAGTCCAGGCTGAATGAAACAAGCAAGACCCTGAAACTAAAACCACAGCTGTTCTCCTTCAGTGCTTGTTACAGCCATCGGACATGGATTTTCTATACTTTCCAGAAAAGAAAAGTGAGGATGTCATAAGGGCTTCGTGTTTTGTTTCAGTGATGGAAGGAAAGGCTGTTGGGAAGCTGTGTTTCTTAGTAGATCAGCTGATACAGTTGAGGGATTAGCAAAAGACTTGCACTCCACAAGTATGCGACAAAAAGGAGCGCAAGGATGTCTTGAGGAGCAGGAGCTAGGAGCAGCTTCCTAAACATACTCCATCTGAAGTTGAAATCCTAGTTTTATACGGATTAAACATGCAGCATAAAAATAGGCTAAGAGACACAATCTTTTTTAGTTCAAATGCAAGCAGAGAAAAAAATCCACATAGATTTGTATAGTTTCAATGAAATACTGCCTTTTTTTTTTTTTTTTTTTGTAATGAAATAATGGAGGGAGAGTTTTAGATAAAATATATGCTAGAAAACTTCAGATTCTGAATGAATGAAAAGAATGAAAAATAATTGTAAGCACTAAATCCTGAACTTAATTTACAGATTGTCAGTTGAAAACAGATCTTTCTCAAACAACCAAAAAAAAAATGTCCATAAGGCACTGTATCCAAAAGGTGACTTATCCCATTTGAAAATCTTCTCATTGAAATTCTTTTCTTAGCTCTTAGTAGTAACCTCTTCTATGGTCTCAAAGGCTTGCAGCAAATGACAAATTCTCAGTGGTTCGCAAGTATTTTGTTGATTCAGTATCATACTAATGCAGTTCCACACACGTGAAGTACAGAGCATGAATACCTCTTGTATGAATACAAACCTATTGCAGCCTGTTCTAGTGAAAGATTTAAAAATAAATATGTCTGACAGAAGTAACCATACAAAGCACTGTTTTGGACTGTGATCCATCCCTGTAATATGTGGCTTTCTTTCTATTGACTCTTGTCAAGGGTTAAAATGGGTTCTTCTAAGGTGGCTGTTTGTCAGACATTTATGCTCACATCTTAGATTTTACAGCAGCAGGAGGTTCAGAAACAAAGCATTTGAGTTTAGTGACCATTGTTTAGTGACCAAATAGCATGAGAATTCAGTCGGTGCTGAGATGAGGTGGATTGCCTTGTCCTGTGTTATACTAGAAATGCCACTGAGAGATTTACATGCCCAGCCGTGTTCCTCCCTCAGGGAGGAGATACGTTATTTGTAAACATTTTGGTTGCACATTCTGGCACTGTCTGTGTTCCCAGCCCAAGCAAATCCTCAGACTTGTGATACCCAGTCTGGCAATTTTCTGTAGACACAGACTGAGTCTCTTCCCTGTGCTACCAGCCACCTCTGACCACTGCATGGTTTTGTCACTGCTCACAGAGATGTTGAATTTTAGAACTTTTTCTTCATTTCCAGAATCTTAATGTGACATTTTTGCAAGATTTTTTGTTCCGTTTATATGACTAACTGAATCACATTTGGGGAAGCTGCTGGTGGCTGACTTTAAGGAAGGAGTCTCTGAAAAAGAAGCCACTTAGAGATCCTTCCTGCTTCCCTGCCTTACAGATTCCCATTCTAAAACATCCTCCCCACTAGCACTTAAAGATGGAGTTCCCCATGTGGGGGGAAGATATTGGGAAAAAGGCAAAAAAAAATTTAGGAGGATTTGCTCGTTACTGAGAATTACTATGGGAGAGTGTGTTTTTTCGCATATACTTCAGTGGTACATTAATTATCACTTCTATCACAGTCTTCTGACCTATTTCAATTCTGATAATCCCTAATTCACAGGCCTTTTCTAATGAAATATCACAACCCTTTGACTTCCAACAGTTGTAGCTGTTATTTTTCCCCTGCCTGCCGTACTTTCTTGCTGAGTGTCCCTACTTGGAGGTGTTCTGGCGGGCCCCGCCAGGATGAGTGGCTGCCATGGATACAGCAGCACCAGCTGCTAAGGCGATCAGCAGGCAGCGGAAGCAACAGAAATAATGGGCGACTGTCCAAGTTCATACAAGTGCAGATTGTCATCCTGCAGCTTAGGTCAGCCATGCAGATATTGGCAATTATTTTTGTGCCTCCTCCAGGTGTGAGTTTAAGTAACATTGAATAACCTCGTTCATTATTTACAGGAAAGAAAGGTTGTTTTTTTTTTTTTCCACTTAATGATTCTCTTTAATATTGGATTGTTTTAGAAACTATAAAAACAGGGACAGTTATTGAGGTTTAAGTTTGTAAATCATCAGAAGGTGCTGGTTGGAGAACTGAGGACTAAAATGATGATCTGGGTCAACTGGGGTGTATTTGCCTATTCAGATGTTAAGAAATAAACAATTAGACAGTTGAAGACACTTGGAAAATGGGAAGTTAGCCCAAAATTAAATACTCTCAATTGGAGGGTTTAGCACCAGATTACACGTGCTGCAAAAAATGCAAGCAATGTGCTCAGTGGTGAAGGAAATAGCATATATATATGTATATATATATATATATATAGCAATGAATTAAGTCTGGAAGCAGACTTAATGCTTGTTTGTTCTGGAATCCAGCTTTCTCTGATGCTATGTAGGGATAATACTTTTTTTTTTTCCTTTCCCATTTCTACTGGAATGGAAAGGACAGAGTTACCCATTCATTTACTCCGTCATGGGGTTTTATTGACATTAGGAAGGAAAATGTTTACAGGAGCCAAATAAAGTGCCACATAATACAACTCTGAGAATCATTTCCCTACCAGAAACAGTTCAACTTCCTCAGGTCCTAGTTTTTCCAAAAAGAAAACAAAAGTGGACCTCCTATTTCCCCCACTTCTCATTTTGTGTGTAAAATGCAGGATTGCCAGCAAACAGGAGCAGGGAGAACGAGGAGTACTCTATACATAGAAGCATTACAATGCGATGGCATTCCTTAGTTTTTTTCCCCAGCTGGAGAACCTTTTACTAGTGAGGACTGAAAGCAGTGGTGCAGAGCAGAGATTTGCTTTAAGAGCCCTCTGGCACTAGGGAGATCTCCAAGATGAGATTCAAGGCAGCTTTATCATGTTTGTGCTTTGTCTCATTCATTGTTCAACAAAAGTTGAAGGAACAGGTTTTATAAAGGGGGCTGACCCTTGAACCGAGAAATGAGATTTCTAATTTTAGGTTGGCTATAAACTTCAAGCATGCCTTTTTTTATTTGATTTTTCCTAATATTTTTTCTGCTTGGTTAGTTAATATGGTAAGCTCCTGGGGCCAGGCATGAATTGTTGCTATCAGCACATAGCGTGTCTGGCTCACTATGGCTTCAGCCTCAGAGATCTCTGGGTGCAGTTGTGATGTGAATAATACCGCCTTCAGCATAATAACTTTTTTGAGATGCATTTAAGATGTCTCATGCTAGGGCCAAGATATGCTTGAGAGGCTTAACAATATCTAACGTGCAATAAGGATTGCATCACTGGGAGATTTTTAAATCACATTGAATGGCTCTGTGAATGCTTTCAGAAGCAATAAAACTCAGTCCATGTCATTCTGTGTTAAAGTAGAGAAAAAAACAATCCAAGCTCTGTCTCATACTTTTTTCACTGCGTCTATTGAAATTGAATACAGTATAACAAGGGTGATTGTCTATTGTCACAGTGGTATAACAGTAATAGAAGCAGCACAATCAAACAAACGTTACAAAGGAAAGGAAAAGGAGTGCTCACTCATTTCTGAGGATCAAGGCTTGCAAGGGAAATCTCCACAGAAAAGAGATCTTCAACAAGAAACCCATCCACGCAGACAGCCCACCCTGAAATAGAATCTAAAAGGGGTTGAACCAGGCACTACCCCTTCCAGGCACACAGGTGAATTGCCTTCATCAGGGCTGATTGGGTCTTTCTCCAGGTGCTCAGTCAGTGGTTCAGGCTGTGACTCAGGAATTTGTATGTTTTCTCATCTGCTTACTCAATTTTCAGGAAGTCATAAGGGTGGATGAGGGTTTTTTCATTTGTATGGTTTTGGTATAAATTTGATCTAGGAAAGGGCAGGAAAAAAACATGTTTTCAAAAGTATACATGCAGTTATTCCGGCCTGT
The DNA here is from genome assembly GCA_036925125.1 of Oreortyx pictus. Classification (NCBI taxonomy): domain Eukaryota; kingdom Metazoa; phylum Chordata; class Aves; order Galliformes; family Odontophoridae; genus Oreortyx; species Oreortyx pictus. The sequence continues at coordinate 7,853,760 of JAUPFR010000006.1, read as the reverse complement.
AGTTGTCCAAAATAGTGGGTTGTTTTCTTTTTCCTTTTTTTTTTTTTTTTCACTTCTGGCAATTATGTGTAAAATTGTTAACATACCTAGCCTTGTGTATGACTAACTTGAAAACTAACTTCCCATGCACACTTGTGCAGAACTTCCTATGCATCAGTTTGTGAGCATTTCCCCTCGTCCTGTCCCCACACACTGCTTGAGACAAGTCCTGCCTTGTCCCTTTGCATCCTGCGTCTTAGTTATTTATAGACATGGATCAGATCCCCTCTGAGTCTTCTTTTTTCAAGACTGAACACACCCAGGGATCGAAGTTTTTCTTCTTAAGAGTGGTGTTCTATGCCTTTTATAATCTTTGTAGCCCTCCACTGGACTCTTTCAAGGAGATCCCTGCCTTTTTCGTAGCGGGGAGCCCAGAACTGGACGTAATACTCCAGGTGAGGCCTCACCGGGGCAGAGTAGAGGTGGAGGATTGCTTCCCTCAAACTGATGGCCAAGGTCTTTTTAATGCACCCTAGGGTGCCACTGGCCTTCTTGGCCACCAGGGCACACTGCTGGCTCATGGCCGAAGTGTCATCCTCCATGCTTCCTGGGTGATGTTGACTTACCATTGCAATAGAGTCTGCTGTAAAAAATTGTCTAAAATTTTAGAATGGATGTGGATAGAAAGTGCTGCTTGTGTGATGTGTGGTTGCTAATACGCTAAAACTGCATGAACGCATGCAGCTGCCTGTGGCCTCTCCCTTCACCTGGCCTGCTGCTCCTGCTTCTGATCTGGAGACAGAAGTGCAAAGACACAGGCTCAGTGTCTGTGGGAAATTAAATGTGTGGTCATTTGCTAGCAAAGCTGAAGTCCATGAACTGTACAAAAGAGGTGAAAAGCCCTTGTTTGCTGATAGGAATGTTTGTGAGAAAATGGTGCACTCAGTCTCATAATATAGGAACTTAAAATACACAGAAAAGTAAAAGAGCTGCAGCTGGAGTCCAAGAATCCGGAAAATAGGTTGCCAAGTAAATGCTGTAATTGATAAAATTGTTTGGAAAAGAAAGTAGGGAAGAGATTTTTAAAGCAAATATGCCAGATCCTCGGCGAATAACTGGTAGGGCTCTAGATAACTTCTGTTTTAGAAGTGTTTTGTACCACAATAGGGACTGTCTTATGTGACAGCCACCATACTAACCATGTTGAAATTGAGGACATTGAGGAGACAGGCCGTGCACATGTAGAAGAGCAGTGCTGATGCTTTGGTGAGGAAACGATTGTAATAAATCAAAGAATATCAAACACAATGAATAATCTGCAAAGAAAGTACTCATGCATAGTCAAGCCTAAGCCATAGAACATGACCACACTTTTGTAAATCAGGAAAAATACTAGTTTGTGTCACAGCTGGCAGTTTATTTTGTTGAGCATCTATTTTAATTCTTTAGTTTACATAGAGGATCGGATTTATTCATCTGTTTGTCTCTGTACTTTAGACAGGATTCCCTCAGACTGATAATCCTTCATTTTGTGTAACATCTTAATCACTTCCATACAATCAGTTATGATATTTTGAGAATATAGAGAATTATAATTTAAAGTGATGAGCAAGCAGCTGGAACAGAAGAATTCATTTTTCGTAACGTAGTTACTGCAGTTTTACATCCCTTTGCATACTGGTTGTTGAACAAAGAAAACAGTGTTGAACCCTCTTTACAGAGGAGCACTTTCAGGCTGGGCACTGGACAGGTCAGAGAGAGAAAAGCTGCTCTCAGACCTTTTAACAAAGTACAGTTAATTATAGGCATTTGTTCCTCTGATGAAACACTGTCAATCTCAGTTCTCTGATGTCAGACTAGATTAGTAACATTTGGTCTATTACAAATGTCTAAGCTCTTTTACGACTAATGTAACAATAGATGCTTCATGTCATCATGCAATAGCATTAAAGAAAAGTGGCTTCTGGGCAGTTCTGAAAACTTAGTGGAAATTTTGTCTCACTACGTAAATGCTACTGGAATGAGGATGGAGCTGTAATAAAGCACTTCATAGCATGGAAATGGACATCTGCCAGGACCACGGTTAGACCCAAGGGAGTTATTTCAGACAAATAATTAATTAGTCAAAAGGTGCTTAGTTCATTAACGAAAAACCATTTGTACTGAACCAATGGGATTCACAGTTGTGGGTCAAATGTGCAAAACTGTTTTTGAGGTGTTGTTTTTAAACTCAGCTTTTTAATGTGAACAGGGATAAACTAAATTAACTGTAGTTTTGGAGTCAAGAACTACATTTCAGATAGAATAAACTTATTTGTGAGGAAAATGGGAATATTTCCAGAGGTAGGATGACATTTTTCCATGCTTTATCTTTGGCCAAATTACTGGAAAGCAGCATTAGTGTAGAAGTCTTAGTACTGGGTCACCCTGTAGTCACCTCTAGGTGCTGTCTGATGTTGGATGAGGAGCCCTGGCCACCGGCCCATCTGATGCCTGCACCCTGCTGTTCCCAAGCCCTTCCTGCTGCTGCTCCCCTTGCCTCTCCTCTGCGGTGCGGCTGTGGTTTCTGCTGGGCTGCTAGCACTGACCCCTTGTCTCAGGGGAAGCCTGACAGTGACAGTGATGGAGGCAGAAATGCCAACTGCCAACTGCCACTGAGCTGGTGGCAGAAGCTGGCAGTCTGAGTTGTTCACATTACAGTAGATAGACTGCTTCCAGGGTTTAATCCTCTAGGTCCTTTCATTTGTTACTCTGTTCTCCTGGGAGATTCTGTGAGAGCAGTAACATTTCAAGGACTTTGCCTTCAGTGACAGGCAAGAAACTTACAACTGAACCTGAAAATATTCAGCGTATGTGCAAAGTTAACCTCCTTCAACATGCTGAGAGGAGAAGCAACATCAACATTCACCAAAAGCCTCCAAGGGAAATAATTTTCTGTGCAGAGTGGTCTTCTTCAGTCACATACTGAGCAATGCTAAAATGATACTACACTTCCAACTAATTTCTGCTGTTGTTCACCACCTTGATAACATGGGTGCACTGAGTTCTGTGTAAGCTGGTTATCAACTCTTTGAGCTCTTCTGTTTGCACTGTCTGTAAGTCCTGATGCAAAGCTTTCATTTCCCAGAGATGTTGATCATACTGGATTGCATCAGGAGGAAATGATATCTGAGGTGAAGCTTAGTTTCAAAATGCAGAGTTCAATTCAATAACTGCTTCTGATTTCAAGAGAGAAAATGAGTATACATGCAGTCTAATATGTACAGCTGAGTATGACTCTGTATGTACCATTTAAGCACAATCAATGAGTTTGTCATTTACATAAAAAGGCTATAATACATTGCAGCGTTCAAAATACAGCTGTTCTGAGCCCCTGCTGACTGCAGCATGTGCAATCCTGATTGTTTCTGAAGAACTATGTGCTTGGAAAGTGGGTGGTAGTGATTAAATTTACCTACCTCTCATCACTGTATAGTAGTGATGATTCAAGTTCTGTCCACAAAATGTGTCACATGCTGCAGATGTATTTTTTTCCAGCAGACAACTGTTTTGTTTTGCATGGATTCTTTTGGTTGTTGTTTTATTTGTTTTGTTCTTTCCTTAATAGCTTTTAGGTTTTCACTGCAAAATAAATTATGTCCAGATGAGCCAGAGTTCCTCTGAGTTGGCTGGAAAGCAGGGGAAATTTCTCAATTTTGTCTCCAGCTGATTCCCAGATAACACTGAATCATTCAAGTAATTACTGCTGGCTTCCATCACACTCTCCTCTGTCAGAAGTGAACTTAGTGGCAGAGATATGTAATTTGCAGAGGTATAGTTAACCAGACATTTAGGGACTCAGTAGAGGGTTAAGAAAACAGAAGGAAAGACTGACAGTTGGTCAGTGGATTGCTGTCGCAGCATAGCTAGAGAGTTTCTGGTGTCCGGAAAGCTCACTCCCTCAGGCAGGATTTGGTGTGCTTCACTTGTTGTCCCTCCCATTCATTACATCACCATATTGAAGAGAGTGCAAAGGCTGTGCAGAGCCTTCCACTGATGGGTGGGTCTGGGGTAACCAATAGCTCTTACTGCTGCCTAATTTTGTACAAACCCTAATACCTCTCCCCTTGAGGGAAGAATCTGTCACTCTTTCCATTAGGAGAAATTTATACTGCTTTGTTATTAGCTTTTGTCCTCCCTTGCGTTTTATGCTGAAGGGATAATAGGGTTCTGTATTACGAAATCTCCTTCCATTATTTATCAAACCAACCACATCCTGGCATGACTTTGCTTTTCTCTGTAGTGTGACTTCTAAGCCAAAATTTAATAAAAGCATTCTGCACAAATGCTATTATATCCAAAGTGCTCCGTATCTCTCAGACTACAGTGGCTGTGAAGTACCTGCTGTGTGCGGACCTACATACCTAGCACTTATATATATATATATAAGCTGATTATGGGTATGCTAAGGATTTACTGAACATATGTTACTATCAACAGAGTGAGTTTAAAGTGTTCAAAGGTCAGAAACATTCCAGAGAGCCAACTCTCTGCTACAATGAGGAGAGCAGCACTCTGTGTGAGAAATATACTGAATATTCATGTGAAGGGGAGCCTTAATCATAAGGGGGGCCTGTGTGCTGAGCACAGTGATGTTACTGAGTGACATTGATTCCGGCTGGAGGGAGAAATATGAACAGGTAAGGACCTAAATTCCGGGCGGATTTAGGATCAGAAATAAATACTTCAACATGAGGTCTAAGTATACAGGAACAATTTTAATTTTAAGCAAAATGCTATTTTTTGAACATTAGAATGTAGAACTATTAATTCAAAGTACGTAATGCTATAGATTAATAACTGGCTGTAAACTCAGGTAAAACAAAAATCCAGGGAGCCTTGAATTGCAAGTGTTATATCACTCAACTTTTTGATGTTGAATTTACAAGCAGGGAATCCAGAAACTGGGTTTAGGATATAGACATATAAGCCAGTCATTGTACGTACTTAAATCTGAGTGGAAGAGGAACTACTGAATAAAGTTAGATGCATCTAAAAGAGCATTTTAGGAAAGAAAGAAAGAAGGCAGGAATGGAACTTAACTCATCTATCTTAAATTTGGGCCAGGCGAGTTCACCTCTGTGCAATTTGAGTGTGAATTTCTGTGCCGTCTGCTGAAGATATGTAGCTTTGGTGTGGCTTTTAAAGAACTGCGCAGAGTGTACTTTTCAAAAACTGACTAGACATAGAGGCGGTGGAAACTCTTTGAAGTATCACCTCAGTGATGTGAGCTTTAGCTTCGCAAGTGAATTAGCGTCAGATTCACCTTGAGATGTTTCAAGCCCACAGTTACTGCCTGTTGGAAGAGTGTGTGCAGTGAGAGGGGATGCGGTTTGAGGAGGGCATTATCTGTTGCTACTGTTGATGCTATCATTATGCCAAGACAAATTCAAAAGTCCAGGGGAAGAAAGGAAAAAAATCCTGCCTTGTGAATTAAGAGATCTTCTTAGCAACCAGAAGCTCATCAGGCTATAGCAGGTTTCTTCACCATCTCTGTCTTTGTATGGTTGGAATATAAGGCAGTTTGGGAATGACTAGAACAAAACATCTCATTATTTTTTCTTTTCTGTTGATACTTAGAAAAAGAGTGCAAATATGGAATATTTCCCTTAAGAAAGACAGAATGCTATCTCTGTGCTTGTAGACAGAATGTACATAAGTATTGACTGAAGCATACTTTCTTCATTCTCTGTATACCCTTCAAATTCTGGTTGTTTATCATGAAAACGAAAAAAAAAAAAACTACAAATACATTATACTTATTGCTTTCCATAGTTATGAAGACTCCTGAAAAACTCTTCTTGACAAGCAATTAAAAATTGCCTAACTCATCCTTTTTGAAACATCTCTGTGTCTAATTTCAGAGTTTAACAAACCTGACTTCAAACTAATTCAAGATTTAACAACTACCTTTACTGCTGAGAGTTGTCAGCAGCGGCCCTGGAGAGCCTCTTGGTTTGTTTAGCAGGCAGAAACCTGACAGTCTGTGCCAAGGCCTCTGTCCCTCTCAGGGTCTTGGTAATGTAGGACACAGGTTTGAATCTGGACTGTACGGGTGTCTGTTGGTGCTCACCATGCGTGTTTCAAAGGAGCTGTTTCACACTGATTTTTGAAATGTATCATGTGTTCCAGCCCATCTGTATTCTGCCTTTTGCAGGTAAATTAGTAGATGCATACATCAAATAGCATTCACAATTCTTCCTTACAGCTTCTCTTATACAGTGTATATACACCTCAGTCTGTGTCTTAAACTCAAAGGAAAGCAAACAATTCAGCAAATGGGAAAGACAGGTTTTTTCATTGGTATATCTGATGTTGTTTTGTGAAGAGAGATATTTAAGCTTTACCATAGTATATTGGTCCTTGTTAACATATAGCACCTTAATGTAGATCACCCCTGAAACTGCTATGAGCTTAGCTGGGTACTGTGAGCAGCTTGCTTCTTTAATAAGCATCATACTGCTGCGTCTGCAGATTTGTGCAACAGTGGGCGGGTGCAAGCTGCTCACTGTGCTGCTCTGCAGGGTCATGCTCAGCAGCTCAAAAAAGCTTGGCATGGACTTGCAGATGACAATTTTAGATGGCAAGCGTGCGCAGCAAGCGGGTTCTACAAAATTTTGAGTACATTACAGATGAAATAAATACAGTAAGAGATTTTTCCCCTTCTTTCCTCTTTTAAGTCAAATTTTAGACAAACTAGCATAACAGTGTGTTAAAATAAATCACTGACTCCACCATCTGGAAGACCAGAGAGCGTCTTCCTCCGTAGTCGCTATTGGGTGGCTTTGCTCTGCTGAGGTGTGTGCACGTATACTGCATCCTGTGAATGTCATGGGCCTTTCAGCACTATCTTATTAGTCTATGTTTTCCTCTCACAGCGAGTGGCTGAATGATGCATCTGGGACCTTTCACATAAATAACTGGCTGAAGGAAACTCTCTGGGGAGGTTTATGTAGTCTTTTGCACTCCTTGTTGAAAGTAAACATTGCTTAGAATCAGATAATCTTGTATGTTTCTACAACTGAAAAACATTTGAGTACTTTCCTTAATAAAAGACGATGTTTTCAAGGGTTACAGTGGGAAATGTCAAAAGCATTATGGTAACTAAACCCTAAATACAGGGACCCCATAATTTATATAGCAGTACCTGAAGTCAAGAGCTTATTTTAATTGCCTCCCAGAACAAAACCCTTTCCTTGCATAGACAAACAATTCGTAGTTCGCTTTGCCAAAAAAATACTGTGCTGTTTGTGACTGGAATGAAATGTTTGCCTTAAATAAATTGTAAATTGTTAAGTGAGTAACAGCAGGATTTCTTCAAGGCAATTGGTTTCTATTATATGGAATAATCACATGCTAATTTCTATTATTTAAATAAACATGTAAAAAAAAAACATAGCTGTCAGGCTGTTCGCAATGTGATTCCCACTTGCATTAAGGCTCCTGCCACTAAGCTCTTAATTGATTGGAAAATATTATGCAGTACTATTGGACAAAAGTCTTCAGCCAGAAGACACAGCCCATGTTTTTCTCCTTTGAAAACACTATTTGAAGAAAAATGTATTTTTTGTCTTGGCTGACACTGGTGTCAGACACATCTCAGAAAACACAACTCACACAGCACACACAAGCACTGGCATAGGTGCAGCACATAAGAATCCAGATGTAGGAATGGTCCAAACCACTGCAGTGTCAACAAACACCTGCAAATGAGGAGGAAGAGCATGGTGGATGTACTTCTGTTGCAGAGACCTTGAGCAGACCTATGAGTGGGATCACTCACAGAACATGCCTCCTACTTCACATTTGGATGCTCACAAATGAGGTTCACAACCCCTGAGTTCCTAGGGCCAGATCCTTATGTCCCCATTAAGACTTGGGTGTCCCTTAGTGTGCAGATGGAACAGATTTCTGTCTGAACCATTTTACTGTAAGGGTGATGACTAGGAGAAAAATGAAACTGCTCCTCCATAATAAAATGGAGCAAAATGCAAGCAGCAAAAATGTTGCAGGTATTTTCCCAGATGGCCTATCTTTGAGGTTCTTTTCAGCACCAGTCCCTTGGGGGTTCATTAGGAGGATTCTAACAGAATTTCCAGGGTCCAGGTGGTACCCTCTTCTTAGAAATTATTCCCAAAAGATCGCACCAGCTTCAGCCAGACAGTTATTCATTGTGTTGTCATCGTTGAAATCAAGTTGGCTGTTCTTAAGCAAGTTTTATGTTCAGTCCATTACTCTTCCAATTATCAGCAAAATTTCCAATAGACTTTGATAAAAGACTGTCCATCCACATAGATCAAAGAAAATATATCAATATTCTTTTAAAAATATATGCTAGAAAGCCCATACCTGCCACACATCTGACAGTGTTGATCTCCCAGTTTTCAAAATTTTTTCTCATGCTAAACAAGTACGATTTTTAATTTTTTAAATAAATTAACAGAATATTCCTTTTTTTTTTTTTTAATTCTTACATTTTCATGTATTGTGAGTTATCATCTCTCCAATAATGGGAAGATATTTTCTAACTTTTTTTGAGCAATCAATCCAAGAGCTGCCTTATACTTGGGTGTCCTATGTCGGTTGTCTCAGAACTCAAGTGTGAAGAACGCCTAGCAGAAGTATGCTAAAATTGTGACCTATAGGAGGGTAAAAAGCACTCTGTCACTGCTGGGTTCTCTAATCATTATATTCTCTTTTTCCTCCATGGAATATGAAAAAAACTGCTCAAACAGAAAGCAGAATCACAAGTCAGACACTCTTCAAGCAATTTTGTTTCCATGGCTCTCTTGCAGCATTGAAGAAAACATCTCTAAACTAAAAGAAAATTGACTGACCTAAGATGTCAATGCACTTTCCATTGTTGGATTTAAATAGTGAAATTATGCAGACAATTTTAGTGTTTGGGCAGTCAAATTAGTAAACACTAAAAATGTCAGAAATAACACCAGTTCTTACCCTGCTTGCATTCTGTGTTTGAAATCCTGTATAACCTTAGCTGAAACCTTTCAAAAAATGGAAGTGATCAGAGTTGAGCTTCCATTTCCTCAGCGAGAGTCAGGTTATATGTTTACTTCTGCTTGTTCCAGCCACATGAACTACTTCATTTATCATTTTCCAAAACTCTGGAAGTAAGATCCAGTCCTTTTTATATGTACAGAAGTTTCATTTTAGACAAGCTACTCAATTGTTAAGCTATTAATGCTTTATTCATGAAGAGAAGTAATCACACCTAAAAATGGCTACCACTTGACAGCAACATTGACATTTTATCAAAGAGACATTCTATTTCTCCCCTTCCTCCAGTAGACACTGGTTGAACTAAGAGTCAAGAATCCATTAACTCCAGTCTTCGGTCACAAAAGATTTTTCCCTAAAGTTTTCCATTTTTAAAATGGAATATTTTCCTTCTCCATAAAAGGGAAAAAAAAAAAAAAGCAGACAATCATGAAATTTTCAGGTGCTTTTGTAATGGTGAAAAATAGAATAAAAAAAAAGGACTTCATACGATAATTTTCTTTTAAATGGATTTAAACGCGTAAGCAGGTTTTTATAGTTGTAATTCAGATGTTCCAATGGAGTATTGGAGTACCTCCAAACCTATGCATAAGATAGTGTATGTAAATGAACTAGTGATCTCTATTCCTTACATGACAATAAATACATTTACTTTTTACACTCAATTTTATTCTAAATTTTAGTCTAAGTTGTTTTTTTAACTATATACTTATCTTTTATATAATCATTTTGACAACCACCGTATTATCTCATGTTCTGATTGACAAGTGGTATCTTCAAAATCCCATAGGGAGCTCACATTTTCTATTGCACTATGTGCTCACCGTGCCTGGTGTAAGGCAGTGGAGTGATGTAAGGATCTACCAATCCACTTTTGAGAAAATGAAACTTTCCATTCTGCAGAAAATTAGAGTCCCTGTAACATTTTTATGTGTCTGAGGTGGTATGGAGAGATCTGTGAAGCTATACCCATGGTTAGCCAGCTCCGCCTCTTAGTTCACCAGTCTTCCACACCCCATCACTGCCTTTTGCTAAGAATCATTTAGGACAAGTTTTGCTGTTACTTTAATGAGCATTTTTCCCAGAGACAGGGCTCGTGCGGAGCATAAACCTCTCACAGGAACAGCTAATGTTCCCATGAATCTGCTCTTTGATTTTTCTGTGTTGAGTGTGGTGGATGTATGGGAAACAAGGTTTGCCTGCAAATCCTGAAATGGCACTCAGAGTTAGAGCTGGATCTGTGCAACAAACAGCTGTCCAAACAGCAATGAAGGGACCACTCCATTCTTACAGTAATGTCATGAAATGGAGTAAATTGGATTCACTCCAGATCTGAACAAGACCAAAGGACTCCAAAATAAAAATTATTTACGTAGATATATTTACACATTAGCATTACATGTGTGTATTAACAAAAATAGTAAGGGTACCTAAGGGCTGGAATCACGAAAATGACATCAAAATATTGGGTCATTCAAAGCTACTGATGCAGAGTCCATTACAAGTCACTAACCATCACAGATTTATGAAATAAAAAAAAAAATAAAATTAAAATAATCACTAGTTAAAAACACATATATCCTAGCAGTGATTTGATTGCCAGGCCACATTCTGGGGGACTTCCTGAACTCCCAGAATAACACAGATCACAGTCCTTTTTGTTTGGCTTTATAAAATGGCTAGAGCTTAAGATCACACAGTGGGTTTCACTGAGAGTGAGGCATTCTGAGTTAATACTAGCACTGCTATAATACCTAGGTGCTGAAGTCACACCTAATCTGTTACTCTACACTGCGTATATGTGTGTGTGTGTGTGCTTACAGATAAGCAAAAAAAATGACCTCAAAATAGGATTACTCTATGAAACTCTAAACCTGAAATATAATCCCTTACCTACCCCTATGTACTGAGGATAAGGCTGGACAAGTAATCCAGCTCCAAATTAAGCATAAACGTGTTTTTCAAACTGTGATAATAAAGCAGATACAGCTACTGTGTATTTTTATTCTTCTAAGGCAAAGCAGTATCAGACCACCACTAGCTTAATCCAGAAGAAAATAAGATCCTTTTCTTTCCCTATACAATTTATATTTGCATCAATGCAACATGCTTTATTTCTCATCTATACTCTCTATATAACTGTTCAGCCATAAAAACAAGAACAAGCACATACGACACAGGTATAAATGAAGAAATTACACAGAAACATATTCTATAAACTGACTGTGAAGGCACAAGTACCAGCACACACAAGGAGATGATACAAGAGGAAAGGAAAATAAATGCTCACCGGTTTCCAAGGAGCTAGGCTCACAAAGAAAGAACTCCAGAAAGAGGGGTCCCCAACGAGAGAGCCTCCCTCAGTGGCGATCAGCCCTTAAATGAGGTCTAAGAGGGGTAGAGGTGAGTTGTATTCACCTGTGCTTCTCGTACTCAATCAGTGGTTCAAGCTGTGACTTAGCAATGCCTGTACACTGACTATAACAAAAATATGGGAAATTTCAAACATTGTAGTTATATTTTCTCACTGCAGGGTGGTTATATATATATGTGTGTATATATTTGTCTATATTGCTATCCAGAGCTAAGAGTAATTGTCCTATAGTAATCACCTGATTATGAATATCATCACCACTAAGCAAGTGTATTGCCATATCAGTAATCTCCCTTATAAAAATGTCTATAATGAATGCCTAGCTTCATTTACCTTTCAAACAGGCTGGCCTTATTACACTATCCACCTTACTGGGGAAAAAAAAAAAGGTACCAATGATTGTAATGATGTTGAAATATGTCATATAATACCAACATCGGGATTAGTCATAGGATTAGGGGTTGGAGTTGAATGTGGGGTGAAGCACTGTTTGCGTTGAATGCAGGAGTGTTTTTTTGAGAACACTACTGACAGCAGGTCTTCTGTTGTATGTGCTGCCTGGATGCTTGCCAAACAGTGTGGAAATCCTGCTCCTGTAAAGACAGATGTGTATGCAACATCATTCATCAGACTGTTCTGGCAGCAAGCAAAGGGCAATTTACAAGTTACTGCAAAATAATTAATTTTTGAGGGTTATAATCCTAATATTTCGGTACCTCAAATTCCTTTTTGAGAAGTAGGAAAAGTCAATTTTGCCTTTTGTCTTCATTAGATGAGCTAGAAGCCTGGTTTGGCTAATGATTATAGAGCAAGTTGAATCCACAGGGATTATTCAACTCATCAGAAACAAACAAAAGCAATATTTCTGTTCTGTGCATAAATTATATGGCATTATTTATTTGCTCTGACCTGCAGAAAAAACATACATCTTCCAATGCATAATTCCTAAGTTAGTGTTTCAGCCATTGGAAATCCAACCTGATTGTCCAGGGCATGCAAGAAAATGGCTGCCAAAAGCATATCTGTGCAGTTCCTTAATTGTTTTTCAGTATGAATGCTTGACTATATTTAAAAATCTCTCTGGCTTTACAATATCACAAATACTTCTGTACACTGCTACCTTGATGGTCCTCGTGAAATATTTTGCAGGAGTGCATTCAATCACGATCAATTTTTTCTGTAATGAAAAATCATTCTAATAATTTTAATGTTACTAATGCTACATAAACATTAATTATTATTTTCCATTCAGAGTTGTCTATTTAAAGCTGATAATGTGCTTTACATATGTACATTTGTGCATGTTGCACTACACTGCCCTGCTCTTCCCTGCGGTTCTTTTTCCAGCTTGTTGATTTACATACTAAGCTTTTGGAGGAGTGAATTTTCCTTCTAGCCATGGGTTTGTGCAGAGCCTAAAGTAAAAAGCTCCTGATCTTGTTTGGGGATCATATTTTATTCAGTAGAGATGATGAATATGAACTGGGGCAAAGGAACAACTCAGTGCTAAGCCCACAGGCGTGTGTTTAACCTAAGAAAGGATTCATAGTGCACTTTTCACATACTTCTCAGGTCTGTTTGAAATGATGAGAAGCTGTTGTGTTCATTCATTCATTTTAAGAAGGCTGACTTATGAATCAGTGCTCTCTGAAATCAATTTCTGATTAACTGCACGTGAAGATGGAGCTGCTGTTGTTTGTTTACTCACTATATTGTCTCATAAATAATAATAGTAACAATTATATAGAGATTATGTAAAGACATGATGCATTTCCCCCCAGCAATATGAATACTGACTCTGGAAAGCTCTTTCTGCTAGACCAGAAACATACAATTTCATTGTAGCCTCAGAGGTAAACACTTGTATTAGAGCAGTACTCTGAAGGCATAATTAAATGTTTTTGTGGCTCTGTGCTTCACTGGTGTAGGCTCAGCAATAGCTGAAGAGCTCTAAAGGAAAGCTTTCTCACCATCAGAAAATATTTAGTGTTTAAAATGTGTGAATCATGCTGCACTGAAGGTTAATGCAGTGGGCTTCTGTTTAAATGGCATTTTTTCCCAAACAAACGTTTGAATTACAATGAGTTTTTTAGGTTAATTCAGTCATCTTAAATACCTATCTAAACATGGCAAGCAACATTATGCTAGTAGAAATCTATTCTTCTCCAAGTGGGAGAGAAGTTTCTTTCCTTCACCTAGAGGGAATGCAGGGTATGAAGCAAAGCAAGAAGAAATAGATGAGTGAAAGGGGCATTCAAGTAGGAGACGGGCGTTCATTTCTCCATAACTATAAACATACCTGACAATGTATCATTGTACCTGGAGCTAAATCTGACACAGAAAAATATGTCAGGCGTCTTGGAAGACAGAAAAACAAGGATCGTCCTGATTTGCATTATAATTTGCTGGTCTTTCTGGGATGCATATAGGATAAAGTACCCCCAGAATAGGTTCTTTTCAGAGAATCTGAAGCCAGTACATGCCTTGTTTGCGTGTTGTCAGGGATTTGTCAACAGCTGAAGAGAATCTTCTCTTTTTGTGTTTGAAAGGCACAGAAATAGAAGATCTTGTACAACTACTGTATTAGCCTACCCTTTTTAATCTCAAATAACTTCTTTGTTCTATGGAGACTAATAGTGTATTGAGAGCAGAGTTTGATTCATAACTCCTTATGCAAGGTGATGTGCATGAGGAAAAATTGATCCTAGATGTATAATACATACACAAGAATTATGTCAGAACAATGTTTCAGATTTTTTCTCCAGAAAATTATATACATTATTAAATATTAAGTTAATAATGGAGCATATGTTGCATAAAATGTACCATTTTTCCCTCTTCAAGCTGTAGCAGAAACATCTTTTGGCTGGAGCTCTGGATTCTAGGGTTTCACACACAATGCAAACTTTCAGTCAGCATTTTAAAATGAGCTCAGAAGCCATGGGGAATGCTGTTCTTCAAGAGTGGTGCTCTTTTTTTTTCCCCACTATGTTCAGGGTTTCAAAAAGCGTTTTCGTGGACAAATGAATAATACTTTTCTTGCTGATCTCATTTTCGTGAACTCAGGCTTCACAAACATTTTTCAGACCTTGTATATGCAGATAACTAGATTTTCTAAAGACTTTACTATTTCAAGAAAAAAAAAGCTCTAAAAAAAGCCAAAGTTTTCATCAGCTATACTCAACTGCTTAGAAAAGTACAGAAGCTTTGAATGCTGTCCTGTTTAGTAAGCTCTGTTTTTTCAGTCGACCCTTCAAAAGCTTTTTAGTGGTCACGAGTGCTGTGTAGTGTACAACAGTGCATTTGAAATCAACGAGCTGTCTGCAGGTGGGTGAGAAAAGGGTTGCCTCAGTCAAAGTGCTGCTGAAGATGCAGATGCTTTCTGTGAAGACAGACAGCTGTCACACAAGCTTGCTAAATCCTCCTGCTAGGAACGTTCATTAAAATAAAACCACACCTTGTTCTGAAGGTGGTATTTGCATTCCTTAAAAACCTTTTCTCAACTGAAATCTTCCTTGAAAGTGTTGTGCACTCGCTCAAGGGCAGGATTTGCTGCAACAGCTGGTGTGACTGCTGTTATTACACTTAAACATTCGATATGAGCGCATCTGTATGGGCATAAGGAAAACTTTTTGTGTACCTCAGTGGTAGCAGAAACAACTGCGTGTGTTTGATTTAAAACAAAAAAGAAAACAAATCCAACCCCAAGGCGATGATTTGAGAATACTTAACAGCAGTAGGTACTGCAGGGAATTCTAGCTAGGGGACGTACTCCTTTTTTCCTTCTCTGATGAGATAGCTGCTCCAAATGCACCAGGCCTCATTGTTGGATAACTGCCTCTGAGGGAATCCAGAGCTGCTCCTGTAGCCCATGCCTGCTTTCCAAGTTGTGCACATGAAGTACCGCGAGAACAAGCTGGGCAAAAGGCTTGGATGAGAGAGTATGTGCTGCAAGGGGCCAAGGAGTATTAACAGTCTTCCTCAACTATCAAGAACTGTGTTACACGTCATTTTGCCTTTGGTAATTGTAAGGCAACTTTATATGCACACAGAACCCACTTTGTGAAAAAATGAGTACTTGGATTTCTACCAGATATTTTTTTCCATAATATATTATTTCTTATTGTTTTATGAGTTGAAGGATGCTCCAAGTGAAATAAAACTTTACTGCTGACATATGCACAGCATATGATGAAATGCTGGAAAAGTTATATTTAATTCTGGATCCTGTGTTCTCCATTGAAGGCACAATATTTAACACCATCTATCTTCAATAGCATCGGCTAGTAACTCCTGAACTCTTCTTACAGAACACTGCAGCATATGTTTTCAAAGCCAACCAACCTGTGAAAATGCCAGAATTACAGATGTTCCTACCACAGCAGAGAGTGACTTTCACCTCCTCTTCCCCATTTTGGCAGGAGAAGTAATCCTGCATTTGGTTGGTTCTAAGAAAGCTGCTTCATATTTCCTTCAGTCTTTTGAAAACAATGGCTGTTTCAGACTGCAAGGCATCTTCTAGGGCTTCTGATTCAATGATTATTTGGACCCGTTCCCTGAAACTTTTTTCCATTATACAATTTGAACTACTGAATTTCTTTGTTACTCAGTATTTCACAGTGTGACAAACAGCAATGATGAGAGAAGGCCTATTTTTAATTCTTCAGTCTAACTTCATGTACAGCTAGCCATGTCCTGGGAGTTGTTTCATTGTAGAGTTCATCTAATTTAGGTTAGACTGAATAAACGTGGATTTACTGCATCTCAGTAGTGACAAAGATAGACAAAACCTATGACTGAGAGTGTACCATACTTCTACTAGGGATGGAGAATTTGATGAAATTGTTTAGCAAATGAAGCATTATAGAACTCTCTAGATAAAATGAATGGCTTTAGCTAATACTGCTCTTCAGAAATGGAAGGGAACAAGTATATTGAAAGGCATAGTGTTTAATCTCATTTCCATAAAATAAAGGCTTTCATGATTTGTTAGGTGAAATTATTTGTGTGGAAAATACATACACAACAGAAGAATATTTCAGTCAAGAGTGTTATTTAATTTTCAGAGGCGTTTTTACTTATGATCTTGACCAGAATGATGGATGTACTCAAAAGGGTTAAGTTGGAGCTACTATTATACAGACCACTTACTGAGATCAAGTTGCACTAGAAATAAAGGAAGTGAGTAGAATGTGGGAATTACTGAGTGCTTGAAAATATTAAAATAATCTAACAAACATGCTCTCTGTTGCTCTGTCAGGGTCATTTCTGCTACATCTTCTTTGGACAGTTGGGAAAACAGGACGGAGTACTTGAGCACTTTTTGAAAGCTACATAATCTGCTTTTTGGATTTGGCAAATGTGAAACCACTGCAATTATTTTTATTCTAAATCTGGCAAGTCACTGCATTGTGCTAGCACTATCTGTTTCTCCCATTGCTGATACGTGTAAGATGTTGACTAGTTACAGTGGAGAATAAATGCACAGAAGGGTGAAGGTGGCATGACTGGTTCTGTAGTATTTTACCCCTATATTACTATTTGCTCATAGTTTAACATGAAAATAATATAAGACTCAAGTACAGACTAAGCAGAGCTTAGCAAAAGATAGGAAGATAAGGAGAGCACAGAGAGAATGTGCAATCTTAATTTTAATGCCAGCCCTTCTAGGACCAAGTTTAATTCCAGAAACCTCCATATCTGCATGCAAACAGACGAAAGGAAGCAAATAGCACTATACTGGGAATACATGAATGACATCACCACACAGGTAGTTATGGAGGCATGGGAATACAGTAGAGAAAAGCAGGCAATTGAAGCCTGGAAAAGTTTTTTCTAACGGTACTTGCTGAAGAATGACAGATGCCCACTCTTCATCATCTTAACATTTTAAAGTATTCATCATTTTTATGATCACTGATATCATAATGTTGAAACATAGCGTAGATGCAAAAGGGCCTGGATCTCACACAGAAATAGCAGAGCTGCAAGTCTTTAAGCTGATACATAACCAGCCTAATAAAATTCAGTAGTATCAATAATATCAACAAAAATAAAATTAACCCCTGGGGCAAAAAGAGTGCTGGACAACCCATTCTAGTATTTGGATAGACATTAATACTCAGTAATCCGTAATTTCCTACTGCTAAAGCAAACTCCAGGTATGTATTAACAGCATAAGATCAGTAAGGAATACAAGGAATTTAAAATAAAGCTTGAATCTTGTAGTGGTTTAATGGGAATAGGACCAGCACAAGCAAGAAGATGCTACAAAAGAAGGAAAAAAAGAGCACTCACCTGTCTCTGAGGACTGAGACTCAAAAGGTAAACAAAAGAACCTTCTGCAACTGCAGCCAGACTTTAAATGGGGTCTAAGAGTGGTTTAGCCTCCATCCCTTCCAGTCGCACAGGTGAATTTTCTTTACTTGTGCTCCTAGGGCTGACTAGGTCTTCTCTCCAGGAGCTCAATCTGTGGTTCAGGCCGTGACTCAGCAGTTGCCATACAAATTTGACCTAATTTCTCCCCATTATGTCTTTCATAGCCCCCAAAACTAGCTTCAGTATAGAAGTAGATGACAGGAGATTATATTGCTGCCTTTGGAACTGCTAGATCTATGTGAGATCAGCAAGTCTTGGCATCTTTCTGTTTGCTTGCAAAATGAAACCATTACTGTACGAACTATGTACCTGACATAATAAAACAAAGATTTCCTAGAAAAGTTCAGTCAGACTTGTGATTAACAGCTCTGCTTTTAAAAGCTTGTGTAATTCCAGCCCTTTTCCTGTGCACTGGGAAGAACAGGACGGGGAGCCACGCTTCAGCTATGTTTTTTCCTCCTTGGATGTGCTGCATTTTCACTTATGGAAGCACAATTCAGTGTCCTTCCCATCCTTATACAAGCAAATTTAAGTGGCTCTGATGAGAAGAACCTCTTAACTTCAGAAGAGGCAGAGTAACAGTATTTATGTCAGATTTCCTATGAAATGCTCATGCAGATTTGTCCCCCTGACAGGTGAAGGTAGCTGTGAATTTAGTTACTACATTTTATTGTACATTCAGGGCATTGTGCATTCAAGGCTGTGAGAACTTGACACAAGATGCTTGTATTTCCTCAAAAAATATTTGTGTTTTATGATGTAGATTTGGAAAAAGAAAAAACCCTGACATGCCTTAATTTAAAATTTGGATTCATCATGGTTTTGGTACTGTGAGCTTTATTTATTTAGGGAAATAGAATCTTACTGAATAAGGGAGGAGACATGTTTGCTTTTTTGCTGTTTATTTGTCATCTGTCCTCAGTTAACATCAAGAAAGCTGAGTTACCAATCAGCCATGTGTGTGTTACATCATTATATGGTTTCTGCTCACTTTCCCAGGGCTCCCAGATCAATTAATATTTCTCTAAGGATTTAAATCAAAGAATTCAAGACAGTACTGATGAGTTTCCAAGAGAGAAAAGCAGCTTCAAAGAACACACATTTATTTCTTCTCTTTGGCAGACTGAAATATTGTTCTTGAAATCAACTGGTGATGTGACTTTATCATGGACTCATGGAGGGAGTGTTCTGACTTAGGATACTGAACTATTTTATGAGAATAGTCCCAAGGTTTTCTTCTGGAGAAAACACAAAAACTACCTTGAAAGCACACGTTGATTCTTGGTACGATTCCTGATAATATGTATTTTTCCAGTTCTGAACAGTAGAGTTCTTTATTTTAAGTTTTATTGGAGGATCGGTGGGAGCATGCTCTTCTGCTTCTGCCTGGCTGAGCTAGCTGTAGTTTTAAAGTGCCAATGTGTGGCAAAATCTTCTGCCAGTAATCCGTTTGGAGGGAATTAACAGGAACTATTCTATGTCAGGAAAAACAAACAAAGCAAAATGCAGCTGTGCATAACATTATAACGCCTCAGAATCGAAATGCTCAACAGAATTGTTCATGTTCCTGTTCAAATGCCATTGCTGTTACAGATGCTGGAGAGGAATCAGATAGCTATCAGACAGCGCATCTGTTAATACGCAAGTTACCTTTGACTTTTATATAACTGTTCTTCTGCATGTTGAACGCTATCTGACATGTGTCAGATGGAGCCATAACAAAGTGTCCTGTGACAACCTCAGTTTAAGACTATTTGTATTGCCCACCTTTGTTTCTGTCCCTGCTCAGTAGCATCCAGCCCCTCAACTCCTGCTTTCGTTTGAAGCCAGAGTGGTTCCCTGAGCACAGCTGCATGAAACAAACAGTTGCAGCAGCACAACCGGCCAGCACAACAACCTGTCCTTTTTTTGCTACTTAACGTTCATGGTGTGAAAAAAAAAAAAAGAAAGTAACCAGGGGGAGCTACTTCAACAGCAAATTATGTTGATCATCAGTGACCTTAACTGTTGTATCTCTTCCAAAATGAAGTCCATGCTGTGTATAAATCTTCCTGCTATGTAAAAATCAGACATAGATCCTGAGTAGCCAAGAGCTCTCTGCTGGCTTTGATAGCTGCAGAACTGCAACAGTGGAAGGGCCCAAAAGCCAAAAGTGATAGTTTCATGTGCAACAGTAAATCAGTCAGTGACTCAATCTTCTGTGAAAACACAATGGAACAAAAAGATACACTTGCAGAAATTGAAATCACAGGAGCATCCACTAACTGCATGTTTACAAACCAGCACTTGGAGGGCTGCAGCCAAATTTATTCTTACCTGCGGGTGCCAGACTTTTCTTCTAGTGCATTGGATGATACAGTGTGAAAAGATTTGTAATGGCAAGCATGTGTTCTTATTCTTAAAAGCAAAAAGTGTTGTGTGTACTCATAAAGCATTAAATAACTCTGAAAGTGTAGTTGTCAGAGAGTGAGTCTTGAATGTGAACTTGTAGGAACTTCTCCTTTAAATACTGAGAATGTTTTCCATCTTCTGTTCTTCTTTCCCTTTTGGTGATTTTTAATGCTTCTGTCAATTTCAGATGAAGTCTGCTTAAATGGTGTACAGTTGTAACTTACATGGGGACAAAATGAGGAGTAGCATGATCATTAATCACAAAGCATAAGCCCTGGGCATGGAGTCAAAGTGCACTATCTGCCAAACAGGCTTCCACAGATTACTTGATAATGATGTTAAGATTGATTTCATAGTGCTGCTCTTGTAAGTGATGTGAGCTGACCTACTTTTAAAGGGGGTTAATTTGCAATTTCACTGTAGCAGATAGAGATGTTGGTTTTGTAATGCAATTTACTAAAAGGATTCAAAACATGCACAACCTTAGCCCTCTTTTGGGAAGAAAGTATCATCAATTTGTATTGTCAATCCTCTTTTCTGCAGAGGGAAATAATTTCGGTGGAGATTATGTTTTCAGAGATTATTATTGTTACACTGAAGCACCACCTAGTGAATGGGAAGGGTGTAAAGACCCATTGCATTAAGCAGCGTGCTGTAGGATGGTGCCTGATCCAACCAACTCCCCTAAATGAAAAGATGGAGGAGAAACGATGAGTCTTTTCCAAATGAGTCACAGAGGGATGGTCCTCACAGTGATTTCTGCCCCACAGCCAAACTTGTAGTTGGGAGTCTGGCAGCACTTCACCGCAGGAGCACTGTGATCTGCTGTGATCTGACTTAGGCATCCTGTACCATAGCAAGCAGCCTCTGAAGTCCAGGCTAGGTCTAACATGCTTTGGGAAGGAGTTTCCAGAGGTTAATTCAAGGAAAATAAGGAATTAATTTAAATTATTTTTCCATAAAGTAATGAAACACAAAAAATAAAGAGCACCTCTGTTAATTACAGGCATGTTCTATAGCACTGACTCTCTTTTTGTCATTGTTTTCTTGTAATTGTTATTTTAGCTATAAATAGGAAACAAAAAAAATCACTGCAGTGGGACAGAAATGGACAAATTACCCTCAGTTAGAGAAGTGAGTCTGGTTTTGGTTACTATAGAAATGAGGAGCTCTAAAACATGCATCTGGGAGCAAACAGGGCCTCGAGAAAGCAAGCGATGGATTGTGTACGTAGTTAAGCACATCAGGTTAGTAGAAGATACTGTGCAAACCTCCAGGCACACTTTTTCTACTGCTAGGCCTCAGCTTGTTGCAATACAGAAAGAGATAAGCTTGTATTGCCCATATGTCCTGTTACATCTAAAATGTTGGCTCTGCAGTCTGAGCAGGAACAGAAACCTCAATGGGAAATGGAGCATTTGGAAGGAACATTACCATGGCTGGAAGTTGTATGTCACGCTGGAAATCACAAAATGAGTAAACAAGTTTGCAGAAATGTGTCACTACTTAATGATGTACATTACATTCTTTGTGTATCAAAATTGAAAATGTAACATTCATACCCTAATTGATAGAGCCGTGCCTGTTATAGGTGGGAGTTAGTTTGGTAAATGTTACTGATAATAATATGTCTTTTTTCACATCCTTACTGATAATTGACATTTGGACTTCTATTCTAATTGACAAAAAAATGTAAAACACTTTGTAACATTTCTTTTTTTTTTTTTTTTTTTGATAAAGAATGTGAAACGTTTTGCTTTTGTTTGGATGAATCATACTAAAATGCATTTTTTTTTTCCAAATGCATTAAAACAGACAGGTTGCTGCTTCACTGACCCGTCAATCTTTAACTGGAGAATGTATCACAATGCAAAAAAGGAGAAAAAAAAAATCCCTTTGAGAAGCTAGCTCGTAGAAAATTAAATGAAACATTTTAGACACATAAATGGCAGTGGAAATGTTCCTAAATCTGCACTTCTGTTCACTTTTACAGGCTGTAGGTGGCATTGGGCACATAGGCTCTGCGACCTTGCTGCCTTTGCTTATTTTGAACATTTTAGAAGCAAGCTGCCTTTGTTGTCTTCCAGTGCCATCTGGTGGACTATAGTTTTATTTCTCCAGGTACGTAATATGCATGGATGGACACTACGATCCCTTCTGTGTATCCATATGCAAATCTATCACCACTGCTTTCTGCACACTTATGCACCCATCCAGGAGCATTTCGGCTTATTTGTGGTATTTAAGGTAGATAAGAATTCGAATTTAGTGCAAATTATAGAGAAGTAAAGCAGAACTGTATGTTTGCAAGTAGACTGTACGACAGAAGTTTTCCTTTTTGTTCAATGGAGATTTCAAAGGAGTGTAAATGTTTAAGCCTTTCTAAATTGTGCAGTTGTTTGGTTTGAACTTGGAAGTATTTACTGCTCCTGTGTTTCTACATCTTGCTTTACCTTTACAGTTTATGTGAACATTATAAAACAGTATTCTGTGGTTTATGTAACTGGTATTCTATTCATAACATTTTGTGCATATTAATAACATTTCAAAATGAACTCATGACGAAGACCACTGTTCATTCTCATGTGATAATCTGGAAACTGCCTTCCTTTTCTAGGCACTGGGTTGTTTCCCTTACTCCTCGAATGAGCTTTTTTCTTGTTTTTAACTTCTGACTTACTTATTTTCATAAAGTATTGCAGGCAAATAAAGAATAGGTAGTGCCTGAAGGTTTATATGAAAAGTGGATGAATCTATTATCTGAAGTTTGTTTTTCCTCTGCTGGTCCAGCTCACTTGGCTCTGTTCTTACACCAATACAACAAAAGGCATAAACTCATACCCTCAGTTCAATTTAATCACACCTTATTTGCTCACTTTTTTTTACCTGCACATGCAACTGGCTCTTGAAGTAGATGATGGTTCACGTGAAGCTAGCCTGGTGCACACTGTGCTGCTCTGAGGTCCTTCTGTACGTGCACTCTGTGTGGGAGAGGCTTTATTTCAGCGTGAATGGTTGTGCTGGGAGCTCACAGTCCAAACTATCAGAAGGCAGGTTTCCAGGCATCCCTGTACGCTGCTGAGAAGGGTCCCTGTTAGACATCTGCCAGAGCTGCTCGCATGCCTGTGCCTGCAGCTCCTCTGGTGGTGCACACGGTACAACAAGAGGGGTAGTGCTAATTTTTCCCTGTATCTGTGAACTGTGACCTCTCCAATTCATATATCACACATATTATTTTAAAAGATCCTGGCACTTTAGAATATCCTGCTGTATGGGAACTGTTGAATCACGGCCTGAACCAATGATTGATCACTTCGGGCGAGCACTGAGTCAGCCACAGGAGCACGGGTGAAGGCAATTCACCTGTGTGACCAGAAGGGGTGAAGTCTGGCTCCACATCTCCCAGACCCCATTTAAGGGCTGACCACGACAGGGGGAGACTCTCTTGCTGGAGATCCATTCCCTGTAGAGTTCCAGGCAAGCCTTGACTGTCAGTGACAGGTGAGCAGGTCCTATATTATCAGTTGTTTTTATACCATCTGGATAAGCCATACAAAAACATACTGCCCACCTTCATTATTTTGTGTGGGAACTATTCTGGTGGGGGTATTCACAGTACACCTGCCATTTACTGACAAAATGGAAACAAGCAGGGAGTCGTGAGGAGCTTCATGTTCCCCCCTTTGTACAAATATGGGAAATGAGCAGAAGGGAAGATCTTCCCTTTCTCAATGGGTATGAATTTATTACTGTTTTTGAGATAAACAGTGTTCCATAGGACCTTTAAGAAGGAGATGAGAAGAGTGCAGTGCCCTGAGCATTAGCACTTTAGCTGCACTGAACTATATAGGCTGTATGTGAAAAATGTCATTGTCTACTGAGAAGTTAATGTGTTCCCATCAGTTATGGCAAAACTGTTCTGTCTTCTGGAAGCCAGAGGAGACAGAACTCAATATGGTTCAGGTGCCCTGTAATTGCTTTGTTTTGTACAACACTGCATGAAGTGACTGAGTCCCAAAGTTGAAAGCACTGCAATAAAGATCTTACATGGGTTTGCATGTGGAGCAAAGAATGCTAAGTGCCTGAAAGCCGGCTGCAAAAGATTCTTAAGCACATTCCAATTTGCTGGGAAGGGTTTTCCTCCTAGTAGTTGGTATGCTGCTGCCTGTGTAGTAAAATACATGGAAAATATCTGCCTGTGCATGTTGTCTACTGAAAACACAAGCATGTGTGTGTTTGCTTTGCTGATAGAGAGGAGCACATGACAATATGTTGTGGCATTACTAGCTATATCAGAAATAAAAATTAATTACAGTTGTCAAATAAATGTTAGGCTTCAGATTTCAGGAAAGAGCCCTGCATAATTTCAGGGTTTTAATACTTGGTTTTTGGTTTTTTTTTGCTGCCTCAGACACTCAGTATCAAAGACTGTGAGGATGGCAAATCAGCTTTAACAGGAGAGCACGTTACAAATCATGGTTGAGGACTGGCAGGCACAGCCAAGTAGGCTCCCAGCAGTCACTTGCATGGGTAGCATTTAACTGCCCATATGCTGGCTTGTGAGCTCTGTGAGCCCTCTCAAGTAAGAGCTCTTCTCATAAGAGTTTTATGGGCTATAAGAGCATTATACTGTTAATGAAGTACACAGTACTCACTGCAAGCCTGAAGAATCTGCTGCTATCATAAAGTACCAATAGAAAGTAAGTTTCACAACATCTGAGGACTTTTGAAAGCGTATTTTTAACAGTTTTTCTATTTGTGTATCATGTGCTTTTTAAATTAATTTCTCTTTATAAAAAGAAAAATAACAAAAATATCAGTGTGAAAATAATAATAGAGGATAATTTGAGTAAAGATGCTAAGCTACCCTGTGATTTCAACTATCAGCAAACACATTATACAAGTAACTTCCAAGTGAAAATAATGACCAGATGTAATAAAACCCAGCTCATGCCAAATATCCCTTTAACATGAACAGGACTGAAATGAAAATAAGAGCGTGGCTTGATTACTTCTGATTATTAGGGTATGGTTGAGTTTTTTGGGGAGTACCTAATTATCCTGGTGGAACAGAATCTCATACAATCGTACAATTCATAGTAAAGATGTCTTTATTCCAAAATAATAATGTGTTAGCCAGACAGCTACAAAACATCTACACAAGACTTTGGTAAGAAATATTCATGGTAGCCTTTTTGTAATTCCACAGCAAACAAAAACAGTGAAGGACATCTAGAAATGTAATCAAACAAAACCTTGTTTTAAATCGTATGCTGCACACACAGAGTCCTACTGTACATTTGTTATGCCCCTACCTTTTCTTTTGTATTACGTGTAAAGCTTCTACAGTTCGTATGTTAGAAAAAAATAACATACACACAAATGCTAAACTTCAATAGTTGAGGTCTACAAAAGTGGAGCGATGTCTGTGCTTTCAGTTCAGCAGTATTATTCATGAGGTGAGAAAGTTCTCATGTTTATTGACTGATAACCTGTGACTATTACACTACTAGAAAGTTTACAGTAACAATTCAATACTTCTATATATTGTTTATCAGAGCTTTTTTTTTTCTGAATAGAAAATCAACCTCATTTTTTTGTTCATTTATTTTTGTTTGTTCAGTTGTTTTTGTTTTTTTTTTTACAAAATGTAACAAGCTTAAATATTTTCTGTATCAAGTTAAGTTAAAAGAAAGACAAGTGAGTTGTAAGATGTTCCACCAGAAAAACAGTGTGAAAAGCCTAACCTATGCTGGAATGATCACACATTTCTGCCCAAATACAATCTATGTTGTCATTGTGTGGATTAACGAGGTGTGGAAAAACTCCAACATTTGTAACTTTAATGAGCCAAAGAGAAATGAGTGGGAATCACACTGAAGAGCCTCCTCACTAAAAGACAGTTATGTCTGTGGAGCATTGAATTGGTAAGAACTGCAGTGAAAGGAAAGCCAGACTGATTTACTTTTTGTGGGCATTTTTGTAAGCCTATTCAGAAAAATGTTATGTAATTTCCTACATGCCTACAGGTACATCTGGACTACACAGCCTTTGGCAAAAGGAATCATTAAAAGATAAAACAGCTTGATGAACCAGAAAAACTATCAAAATAAAGACAAAATTAATTGGAATTGATTCTGCAGGGTTAGCATGAACAACCGGCAAGGATCAATGAGAAAAAATGCAGTCTGTAGAATTATAACTTTTTTTTTCCATTTAAGAGATACCGTCTTCATTCTGCTCCCTCACCCCAGGCTCTCACAGGTCCAAGCATACACCACTCTGTCACAGATGATACAGCCAAAGATTCTCTTTGCTCCGACCCACCTGAGCTGGCTGGCCTCTGTCAGAGTCAGCAGGAGAAGCTCACAGAGGTGCTGAATGGCTCTGGTCTGTGGCTGTAGCCTTGCTTGGCTGGACACCTGGCATTCTTTGCTGTAGCCCTTCTCTGTAGCATTCTGTTTTCTCCACCTGAAATGTGCTTAACTGGTCACCCCTTCACAGTCCTTATCATTGCACAGATTATTTTGTTCAATTTTGTGGTTGTTAAAAGGGTAATGTCCAAGGTAAGATCATAAATACATTACTTGGGGCTGCTCTTGTTGCTACAGTGTAATGTAGTGCTAAAGGGATGCCCAGTGTAGAATTTTTCAATAGGCACAAGGAAGCAAACTAGCTTAATAACTATTATTAAATGAGCCAAGCTGTGCAAAATGTATAGTGTTTGGTTTTAGCATGACAATTTTTTTTTTTCCTGTTTGGTTCACTAAGAGCTTGCACCCATTTCATTTAGCAGCATCAGACGAGGCTAAGCACTGCCCTGGTTCCATTATTTCCTTAGCTCTCCCTTAATTCCAGGTCTAAGCAAAGCGATAACATGCCTCAAGGGGTGGCACATGACAGCTGTGGAACTCCTGAGCAGTCCTTGCAGAGTCCAGTGTTGATTTGCTGAAAAAAGCCCTTCGGTGTAATGCAACCTGCCCATCTAGATAGATACAGGGAGGGAACAAGATCCCCACAGCAGTGGTGGTGAAGTCCAACAGCCTGAGCGGGCTGTGGTTCACATTAAATGCAGATGCTTAAAACCCTGGGTATTGGGCTCTCAGGACTGTGATGGAGCATTAAATAAGTGAGTAAGTAAGCTACTTAAGGCTGGTTTAAAGAGACTATAACATAAATGTTTCTCCATTCATTTCTCTCAAGTTTTTTTTTGAGCATTAGCATCAACAGTTTTATTTTCAGTGCATCATTATTATTTACGTAGAGACATAGGCATACACAGCCTTTCTTGGACAAAAAAATAACCCATCACCTTCATCTCTCATCCTTGTTAAATTTAAGGGACAGTATTATATTCCAATACAAGTGAATCTCAGAATCCCACACCTCATAAAGAGTAGGGATAACAGCTAAACTTTCCTGAAGAAGGTATAAAATAGCAAAACCAGAGTGGTCAGGAGCTATTTTTACTTTCAGACAGTTTGTTGCTTGCTTAAGTGGCTAGGGAAAATGTTTATCCTGGCTAGTGCGTATCAAAGTGGATAACTCCCACAAATTCCTTAACATTTGAGTCTACTAAGCTCCAAGTAAAAAGACATAAATGACATTGCTGTAACTATGTTCTTTTGTTGATTAGTTAACCTAATTAACCTCTGTCTCTCTTTGCCTGTGATCAACATCCTTCTGAAACTGCTTCTAGCCCTGTAGTGTGACCTCCTGACTGTGGAGGTCTTTCCACGACACAGCTGCTGTGACTCCTGGTGTTTGGACCAGTTTCTCCTAGATCTGTACCCATTTTGAGAGAGAGAAGGTATTATGATAGCCACATGTTCTGTGTGTCTTGTGACCGTGTTATGGGCTGACATCACTATTGACCTGCACAGATTATTTAAGTTATTTAAGAAACAAAGATGGTTTTGCATGGAACACAGCAGCATCCATGTGAACAAAAGTATATAGGATAATTATTTCAACTATCACTTAACCCAATATTGTAAAAAGATAAACATGCACCTTTAATATTATTGAACCAGCATTACTGAAAATTTTCCTTGGCATAGTTGTATAATCACAGAGGCACTGCTTTGGATTGTTAAAATCAAATCAAGAGAGAAATCCTCCCACGTATGAAACATGTCACTTCAACTTAGTTATGTTAATATGCATGCATCCCATGTCTTTACAAGTAGTATTTCTATATGGCTATTCCATGTCCACAGAGATGTCTGTATTTCAGTTAAATGACTCACAATGACCTGCTATTTTTATGCATTAAGGGCTAGCTGGAGCATCAAAGACTTACTCTCAGCATTCATCTGTGAGGAAATATTTATAAAACATATTTCTTGCACCAGCAAGACTAAAAAGCAAACCACACTGCAAAAATGAAAACTAATATACATTTTATACTCTTTTTTTTGTAAAAACCAAACCAAGGTTGACTTTCCTTTTAGCTCAGAGTGCATCACTTGGAAGCCTTGTGTTTTCCTAACAAGGATGAACATTACATGCTCTTAGCTCCTTTTTGTCTTTGCAGCTAGTAAACTGAGTACTTTTGGACCTCTTCTTTACCATCATGTAGCGTTCCTGAATTCCACCTCCACAGAGTGTAGAACATTCTGTCCAAGCAGTCCATGGTTTCAGCCTACAAACTGGGGAAAAAAAATTGTCATTTGACCAAGTCCAATTGTGTACTACTAT
The DNA here is from genome assembly GCA_036925125.1 of Oreortyx pictus. Lineage (NCBI taxonomy): Eukaryota > Metazoa > Chordata > Aves > Galliformes > Odontophoridae > Oreortyx > Oreortyx pictus. Next base: position 7,824,881 of record JAUPFR010000006.1, on the reverse strand, counting down.
GCATGCCTGCACACTTACATCTTTGGAATTTAAGATAGCACACTGTCAACTTTATGCAGTGTGTAATTAAGGAAACCAATTAGATACACTCAAGGTGCATTTGAAAAACATTGAGAACTGTATTGTAAAAATAAATTTCCTGTCCAGAGTATAAAGCATAGAAATTGTTAAATGTCAGACAAGCATGAACCACAAATTAGCAGTGATTCATACCCTGATAATGCAAGCTATACAAATACTGTATTTTACTGATTAGAGGCATCAGTGCTCGAGTACTGCCTCTTACTGAAAAAGGAGCCAACCTCTCACAGTAGTCTGAATTACTGAGGTGTAATTACTGTGTGATTACTGTGACGACACACGGGCAGGTGCAAGCCATTCTCCATTGCGTCCTAACACTATATTATACTCTTCTTTTGATCACAACAAAACACTGAAACAGCTGTACTTTATTTTGTTGCTAAAACTTTCCCTGGACAGTAATACTGAAAAAAGTTACCAGAGCATCAAAAGGAGCCACTCACAATGTCTTTCCTGTTACTGTCCTGCCCCAGTGGTTGCATACTCACCTGGATATTGCTCATTATCAATATTTTTCTTTGCTTGTTCGCTTCTTCTTTTCTCCCGGGCCTCCTTCCAGCGCCTTTTTTCCATACCTGGGCCTCTCAGGCATTTCCTTATTCGACATTTTGTACGTTGGACAGTTTCCGGGCATGCTGTTCCTCCAAACTGTGGTTCTATTTTTATCATTCTGGTTCTGATCATGTGGCCCTTTCCACATGAGGTATTGCACTCAGACCACTGGGACCACTCTGTTAGCTCACAGTCAATAGCTGCAAAGAATGAGAGTTATTACACAAAATCTGTGTTGTTTGGCAACCTAAGCAAAAGGTCAAAAAGAAACATACAAACGCTCCCAGTGAGTATCTGCATCCTAAATAAACAAATGAGAATTAAACCTCCATGCTATCCAGCAGGTTTATGTGAGGCTACACATTAAAATGGCCTGAATTCATCTCATGCAGAAATATTATTTGCCAGTTTTCCCCAAATTCTTTTTCAAATTTTTCACTTACCTAAGAACAAATAAAAATTATTTTCCTGTGCCTTCTTCAATTTTTCATTCTGTACATATACATTAAAAGCTGTTAAAAATCAAGTTATATTTACAAACTATCTGATAACTAAGTCTTACTTTACTGGCAGATGTACAGCTTTAAGTCAGACTGTTTTGAGGCCCTGCCTAAAACCAAAGAAAAACAAAACAAGAAAAACCTAAAAGGAGCTCTTTAAAGCAGAGAGAAAATAACTTGGTTCATATTTTCTCAGTTTCGTAGCTTTTTCTTGCTGCTAGTATTGCTAAGTCTATGCCGTAGAAGTTTTCATCTTTCCAGAGCTCCCTAAGTCTCACAGCCCCAAGTAAATAATAATCAAAACAATATTTAACATTATTTAATATAAGCTGAATTAGCAAATCGTGGTAGAAAAGCCTTTTCTAGCCAATACTTATTGTGAAAAATAATCTAGTTAGATATAAAGCCTAAGAAACCAGCAGGCAACTGTGCACTAACAGCAATCAGATCTTGTTCATCCAGCAATGCCTAGGCTATCGCTCTTCAGAAAGGCAGCAAAGCAACCAAAAGTCTACACCACCCAAGAAGGGGGAGCTTTTAGTGGAGTAAGGTCTAAAACCATTGCTGCTGCTGCCTCCACACCATGCCCTGGCCTATATGACATTCCTGGATTGCAAAGGGATGTAGGTTAGTAAAAAGGGTAGAATACAGGTCAGAGCTATATCAAAGATAAAGCCTTTTTCTTGTTCATTTTGTGGACCAAAAGAATGTGGTGAGTGATGCTAAACTTTTATTTCCTTCCTTCTTCACTTGGGCACATTCTGCATAAAAAATAGGTCTTATAATTAATTCTGATGTTTACTATTGGGAAGTGCACAAACTGTTCCCTGATATTATGGTACTACGCTAATTATGGAGTAACCATATACCCAAAGCAATACTGCTTATCATCATAAGTAAGGCTAGATGAAGACATAACCTAGCTCTCAATAGCTAGAAGTACACAATAAGTAATAAAATGCCCGTCGGTTGATGTAAAGTAATACAGATAGAGAGCAAGAATCGGAGCAAGAGCGTATCAAATCATTTGCTTACAGAGTTCAAAGAGGTAACAAGTGCTCTTACTAACTGTTGACCCACCCAATACAAACAGAATCAGAAGCAGTCTATACAGCATTCCAGATTTCAGAGTGCATTCCCACAACAGTTTTCCAGACGTGGCCTCACCAGGGCAGAGTAGAGGAGGGGGATCACCTCTCTCACCTGTTGGCCACGCTCTTCTTAATACATCTCAGGATGTCATTTGACTTTCATGGCCACAAGGGCACGCTGTTGGCTTATAGTGAAGCAGTTGTTTGGATACCCGAATGCCCTGGAGAACTCCCCTCCAGCAGGTCAGCCCCTAACCTGTACAGCTGCATGCAATTACTCCTATCCAAGTGCAGGACTCTACACTTGCTTTTGTTGAACCTCACCAGGTTCCTCCCTGCCCAGCTCCCTGTCCAGGTCTCACCGAGTGGCAGCACAGCTTCCTGGTGAGTCAGCCACTCCTCCCGGTTTTGGATCGTCAGCAGATTTGCAGAGAAAGGACTCTATCCCATCATCCAGGTTATTGATGAAGATGTTGAACAGGACCTGACACAGCACCAAACCCTGGGGAACACCATGTGCTACAGGCCTCCAATTGGGCTGCACCGCTGATCACAACTCTCTGAGCTCTGCCAGTCGGCCAGTTCTCAATCAGCCTCAGTGTCCACTCACCTATTCTATGCTAAGCTTCATTACAAGGAAAATTATATTACTATATTAAAAGAAAAATTAAAAATGATGCTAACAAATAATGACAGACTTCTGACCCAAGACTACCACACATACAATTGGTCTTCCCTTTCCAACGATTTTCACACTTACGGCATTCAGGCAGCATGCATTTCTCTGCTTGCTCCAGTTCCTCATTGCAGTCTCCAAGCTCAGCTGCAGATTTCAGCATCCTTTGCCGGGTTCGCATTCCCTTCCCACATGTTACGCTGCAGTCGCTCCATTCAGACCACGGGGAGAGAAGGCAGGGAATAGTATCTAATACGAAGATAAAAAGGTAATGAGTACTTGTTATATGCAATATACAAAAAAAATATGCGTTTTGAAAATAACACAGGCGGAAAAAAACACTTTTATCTGCTTTCCACCACCTATACTTGGTTGTCACTTTGGACAAGATGAATCACATGGTTTTACAGAAACTCAGGGAAAAAAAATTAAAAGGCTTGCTTGCTTTTAATACCTTTTCACTACTATGTTTCTCTATACCTTATTCATCTCTGTACAGTCTCAGTACTTTGAGAGAATAAGCAGTTCAGGAAAGTACATTTCAATAAGAATTCCTGTAAAAAACATGTATTGTTCCTGTGCCCAGCACTTGAGGTCAAACTGATCTAGTTTGAGATGGGATATTTATCTTCCACATTTAACTTAATTTCATTTTGTCATTGTTGAATATCTTAACATTTCTTAAACAAACAATAAAAATTAACAATATCCAGAGAGAGGATAAGGATGAGGCTGACTGGTTGAACAAAAGATGTACCTCACTTCCTGAACTGCTCACAGGCTAAAAGGAAAGGGTGTGGTTTTATTCTTGCTTTATGATTAAATATATCTTGTGTCCCATAAAATTAGAGTTGTTTACATGTGTATGGCATGTGAGTAGAGACATCACTGTATGGGTAACAGAGTAATAGCATACCACTGAATATATTTTACCTATACTCATGTTCTGTCGGTGAAAGTGGTTCATAACGCACACTTCCTAACGGACCCAATTTTAAGGAGAACCATAAAAAGCAATGCTGCTTGTGGCTGGGCTGTGTTTTGTGGTGTGATGGAGCAGCATGTCAGAAATGATGTCTCTCTGAAGCAGAGGAGATGAATTCATGGACACTTACGGCATTCAGGCATCATGCATTTTTCTGCCTCTGTAGTTTCTGCCTTGCACATAGATCCATCAGCAGGAGTCATCTTGATCATCCTGTGTCGTCTTTTCATTCCCGTGCCACAGCTAGCACTGCATTCATCCCACTCTCCCCATTCGGTGACAAGACAGCTGCTAGGGGCTACACAAAATAGATAGACAAGATCCTTCAGTAGTAGAGTTCCTATGAAAAAATATTTCAGGCAGTTCTACTATTCACTGGATTTTACAAAGCTAAATGAAATACTTACAACATTCCTCATTTACTATACATTTCTCAGTTTCTTCAGTAGGCACTTTGCACATAGAGCCATCTTCAGGGAACTGTTTTACATATCTCTCTCTAGATCGCGTTCCCATTCCACAGGAAACACTACAGGGGGACCATGTAATCCAGTCAGACATCATGCAAGTGGAACCATCTAAAATACAGAGGACCATTTCAATTGCTAATATTTACACCATTACCTCCCCACCCTCCAATAGATCTGCAGCTGCCCATTATAGCGCAGTCACCCTCTCCTCTCTGTTGCTTATTTTACTGCTTTTCTTTACACTTCTGTGTACTTCATGTACCCATTAGCTAGCTAAACTGCAGAGTTCATTACAGACTGTTTAAATTTGTATTCTTCTGCAGTTATTCTTATTTTTGCCATAATCCATATCATAAAGAAACTAATACCTCCTACAAACTTCAAAAGCAAGAACTACACAGTGTTCTTCTGCTCTACTCTTCCCTCTTGATTACCTTCATCACTGCAGCCTGGACCCATGCACGGCTGAAAATCTTGGGTATCGGGACAGGGCACGCTGAGGTCCAGCTGAGCTTTAAGCATTCTCTGCCTCATCCTCTTGCCCTTCTCACAGGTAGAGGAACTGCAGGCCGACCATGGGGACCAGTTTGAATATATGCAGGTCTCAGGGGTATCATCTAAAACCAAGAAAAGGCAGTAAACATTAACAATAGGTTATCTTCCATCTGCTTCTCTTTATACTTGGCTGGTAGTTATTTTAGATGCTAATAAGAAATGCTGTTTCTTTTTGCATTCTAAACTGCTCCATTTTAACCCAGAAGAAAAAAAAATGCCAAATTTCATTGGAAAAACAAACAAACAAAAAAAAGGCACCACTATATGTCAAATCCCCTAAAGATTATATTTATTACATTTTTATTGTTATTGTCACTTGCCAGCTACACATGCAATGTGTTTTCTGTATAAGTGAAGGGTAATAGCACATACTAGAAAGTAAGAAAAAATAAGTCACTTCTTGACACAAAGTGGAACTTATTTCCGGTCCTAAGTCAGTTTCTTATGATAGCTAGAAATCATAGTGGAGAACAGAACAAAATATAAATTAGTACAGCGCAAACTAATTCAAAAAGTACCTTCTTCTTTTTCTTCCGGTGCTAGATCTGCCACAATATCATCTATGTTATCAGGTACAATGTTGCACTGCTCCCCCTGCAAAGAAATAAATGATTATGGAGGCTGGATATAGGAACGTGCATGCACTGAGAGGCACAGCTGGAGCTACAGCAGCAACAAGAGGATACACTGAATAACTCACAAGATCATGCTTTTTCTATTCTATTTTTTTTTAATCTGCAACTAAGCAGATGGATTAATTGCTGGAAGTTAGACAAAGAGTATCTTAAGACAGTTTTAAATGCAATCAAGTTATTTTCTGCCATTATATTTATTGGAGGTAGATTAGGGAACATAGATTTCTTGGGAGGAAGAAGGAAAAATTTTGTCTTGGCATGATTTCTGTTTGCTTGAGGATTTTACATACAAAATAAATCCTACCTTGCGTGCAATTCTCTCAATGACAACTCTGGCTACCAGCTTGATAGATCCTCCTTCTGGATCATAAAATGGACTCTGAGGGTGATCTAAGCTCGTAAGTGGTCTGATCTTCTCTTGAGGAACCGTAGGTTTGTTGGGTGACTGCAATCAGAAGAAAAAAAACATAATTACAGTTCAAAACGAAACAAGCAGAGTAGTGTAAAGGCACAAACGGTATGACCGTGGATTAAATAGCTTTCATTCTTTGCTGACTTTAGGTAAATGCAGGTAAATAAACAGTCGAAATACATTACAAGTAGTCCAAATACCTCATAGCTAACACCACTGTCTGTGCCGGCGTCCCAGGGGATTAAATCCTGCACAACTTTCTGAACCCAGCCACAGTCCTTGGTGCAGAGGTCCTCAGCAGACAGGCCCACGTTCCAGTCAGGGCTGGGTCCCAGCATGGTGAGGAAGGACATCAGGTGCCGGTGGCGATCAACAGAAAACTCAGCAGAGGGAGCAGCTCTCCTGCAAATCGAATGTACATAGTCTTTTAGCAACTGCATTCAAGTTTGCACTTAGATGTCAAGGAAACTGATGCTTGGTAATGTGAAACAGCGGCGTGACACTGTGTGCAGAGGTGAGAGGCAGGACAGGGGCAGGACTGCTGCTCTGCACGCTATTTTCACGCTCTGTGTGACATCTGCGAGGCAGCCTTGACATCATGGGAGGAGGTTGCGCAGCTTAGTGGGGGACAGAGGGAGCAGTGGAGAGCTGCAGTAATACATACATCTCAGTCAGAGAATAATTAAAAATAAAGATCACTTGTTGGGGCACTTATAAAAAGCACAGTGTAAAAGAACAACAACAAAAAACCAACAGGGCATCATGCTGAGGTTATGGTTGCTGGGATGGTTCTGACAAGTCTCCCCTTCTAAAAAAGAAGAAAAAAAGAGAAGAGAAAGAATACAAATTCCGATGTTCAAAGAGCACTTGAAATTGCATGTGTATGTGCGACAAAGCACTGACCAGCGGCATTTTAGTGCTCGAGTAAGTGAGAGTAAGTGAGAGATTGATGGTTGCTGCCAGTCCTAGAGAGTTCAGCCAAGACTTTGGCAAGTCCCTGCCAGGGAGTGTGAAAGCATCGCTATTCATCTGGCCTTTGTCAGAGTTCTCTTGGGAAGAACTGCTGCTGAAACATGCAGTGCTCTGCCATGCTGAGGAGCAACTACCACATTCCTACGCATGGGGAAATTAAAATTAGGCCCAAACTGGAGGTTTCTGTTTAACAGCTGAAAAGCTGGAACTCTTTGTGGCATCTTTCCCATGAACAACAATGAATGCTGACTTACTTAATATATGATTTTGGCAATCCTATGCTATCAAAACTTTGCCTGATGTCAGTGCAAGTTTTCTTCAGTTACAGAACTTGGATCAATACAGTCAGGTTGTTATTTTCCTTTTTTCCAGTGTTATGCCAAAAAACACTGCTTTATATGCATCTAAAGTTCACAAATGTTTATTCTTTATATGCATCTCTTGGTTTTTTTTTTGTTTGTTGTTTTTTTTTTTACTGTGCTACTTGTCTTTTTGGGTTAGGTACCTGCATGTACTTAATGCACAAACACTTCTCCTGCCATAACGAGTTTGTTTTCCTTACAAATGCTTTCCTTGATGTCAAAATGGTGCTTTTTGTTTGTTTGTTTATTTGTGCATTTATTCAGGCTCCTATCGCTCTGAGTACATTAAAGCAAACAAATAAACATACAAAACCCAACAGCCTGAAGACAGCACTCCTGAGTAGTTACCATACAGTTCCAAATGCCTAAGTTAGCATACCCAGTTCCCTTTCCCGAAGGAAGATGCATAAGAAGGCAGTTGTTAACGGGTAAAATGTTCTGGGCACCTCTGTTCAGGTGCCTTTAGGAGTTGTTTCTTACTGTGTACAATGCCTTATATTGAATTGAAGGCACTGAGTAGAAGAGTTTCTAAGTGTTTGATGGCATTAATCCTCTGTTTCCCAGAAAGAGATGCAAATGACTCTTTTTTTTCCCATGACAGACAGAAATCTGCTTTCAGTGAAAGAGTTTGTCTGCCGTAAAATAATAAAATAATGAATGAAGGTATCAAATGTTCTCTCAGTCAATACAGTATTCTGATATATTTGTCAAGGACTTAGTGGCTGTTCTTTAAAAACCTACCTGACTTCAATTAACTACAGGACTAACTTACTAGCCTTACTCTATGGGGCTCAAAGTTTCTGAAAGGATACAGAAAAAGTCTAAACCACACAGTGAATAAATAAATAAATAAATAAATGCGTATTCGTACTCCTGGTCTCCAGGTTAAAAGTGTGTCTGAACACAGGAGAGACATGCAGATCAGCCCTTTTGGAGGAAAAGCCAGGGCAGTGCACTGCACCGTGCAGAAGAGCTCTCAGCAAAACGAGAGCAGCAGACACTCCTACAGGTTGAAGGCAAACAATTAGAAATCACAGAAAGCCTGCTTTAGACACACTGTAATGAAAGTCTTTCATCACTAGATATCCCTGCATTAGGCACAGTACAATTAAGTCTTCAAATGCTTTCTTAGGAAAGTAAATATTAATTATACTATTAATATGATTAAAATTTGTGTGTTCAAGTGTAATTGTATCAATATTTTGAAACTGTGCAAAGGAACACTTCAGTAGGAAATGCTCTGCCTACGAGCCTTGTCATGCATTACATCACAACAGCAATCCTGAGCCTCCAGTAACTCTTGAGCTTCAGAGTACCAGGCAAAAGCTGGTTCCTTCTTTAGGACAACTTGGGTCAGGGCCACTTTATGGTATTTTATCCCATGACTACTTAGCACAGAAATGTAAAAACTGCTAAAGAATGCACAAAGGTAGATTTTCTCCTTATTCTTCTTCCACTTTTGTGCATTTGTGCGCATGCTGTCTGCAGCACAACATAACATGCTAGGTTGGACATAAAAATTGTTTTGATAGGCAGGATTTAAAAATACGTATTATCACAAAATATATTTGTTGGGCTTCCTACTTCATTCTAGCAACTACTTTCTGCGTGGATGCTCGTAAGTGGTACAGGTCCCACTTGAACCAAAACTGTACAACATTGGCATGCCTGCCCTGCAGTCCTTCTAGAAGTGCTCTGATTAAGAAAGGGAAATGGACTGTCCTAAGATGCAGTCAAATTTTAACAAAGTTGTCATCTCTGCCAAGCTGAGTGCTGGCAACATCCACAAGAACTCAGCTGAGCTAAATTTGCTGTAAGAGACAAATCTGTCACATATCCTTTCCCTACACATGTAAATGCATAAAAATAGAGGTGACTGAGATGCACAGCAAATCCTAAACATCTAGGTAAGCTCTAGGTGACAGCCCTCAGAGACCCACAGGACTGGGATTGCTGCTTTTGTTGCTAGAAGCTGGCTGTACTTTTCCACTGTAAGCCTGGTCAGCCTGCTGACAATTCCTGTCACACAGCGCAGAGTGAAGCAAAGTACTAGAGAGTGTCCTGCATCCTGATTTTTTTCTCCATTTTCTTTATTTTTATTCCATTTTCTCTTGGTTAACATGATTTGGATCCCCAGCAATAGGGATGACACAAATGGCAACAAAAGAAAATGCTCCTTTCTTATTTTTTTAAAGGTTAAAACACAAGTATGACTTTGCTTTGCTAGGTTTGCTAAGTGAAAAATCTAGTTGCTGATGCTATCACTGCCGGGAGTGGGGGGGTTAAGAAAGCCTTTGACAACGCAGTGGAAAACTCAGCTTACTGCAAGACATATTTTTGAGTGTTGAATCAATACTGATGTGTTCTATTGCTATCCCTGTATAACGTAACAGAGCACAGCTAAGGAGGATTGTGGAGAGTGAGTAGACAGAAATAGCAGAAGGAATATTTTGCAGAATAGAACTTTGAGGCTATTATTGGTTTACTGTTTGATACATACAAAGGAAAAGTATAAAAAGACACCTCAAGCACGCACACTGTCTCCTTAACACAAAGCAACTTAACAAATAAGGCCATCTAAAGGGCTGACTTTGTACCATCAGAGACAGTTTTACTGCTGGCTGCCCTGTGCACACACAGGAGGTGCCCACCTGGGCACTGCTGGAGGTCGTACTCGGAGCGCTGCGTGCCCACATGCTGCAGTGCTGGGCCAGCTCCACCTCACCCAGTTGCCTGAACCTGGAGAGCAGCGCGGGTGACGGAGGAGTCTGGCTGGCCTCTAGTCCCTGATGAACCTTGAGAAAAGTAAACTACAGTACAAACAAGTCAACAAATTTGAGTGACATTCCTCCAGAAAGGTTGAAACACGTTTTAATGCCAAGCTGTTATTGACTCTGAGTACCAAATCAGAGGCAGTGACAGTAAGGGTCTACTTTGTTTCATGTAGAGTAAAGAAACCTGACATGAATTCTCAGCCATTTGTCTTTTTGCTCTGGAAGAAAATGCAAAACCCCATAACACCCTCTTACTTTGCTATGCATCAACTCTCAAAATGAAAATAGTGCCAATAACCAGCTAAAGAACATGGGTATACACAACTGAGTAAGCGATTATCTCATTACCAGTCATATTAAAGCCACTAATTAGAACAAACACTGCTGTAAGAAAACATTAGTCAGAGCATTTTTAAAAGCATTACAAAAGCAAGGGACTTGGCACAGCAGGTTCTTTCAGCTTTTTCATACTGTCACCCAGAAGTACCTTGAATACTACTTTAGGTAGTAACTATCTTATTCATTAACATACCATCTACTTGCTTTAATACCTTCAGCATGGTTCTAACATACAAGAAATACGAACAGGCTTTTATCACTGGAAGAAAACTCTCAGATATCTCATGTTATGATTGCAGTACCTGAAAGCTGCCACCTTCTAATGGCATTCATCACAGGTTGGTCACAAAGCAATTTGGTGTGGCTATCCTGCGAGGTGCCCCCACTTGGCTGAGACTCGCCTCATTCCTCAGCTCTCACACCATACGTTACAATCAAGCCCTGTCTAAGGAATCCTGTTGCAATATATACAGCATCTTAACCAGACCAGTTTGACTGCAAAGCCAAAGGCCTGCATGAATTCTTCACTCCTAGGAGCTTTGGGGCTAGCCAAGTGCCTCCCATGAGTAACTACTTCATTATTTACAAACAAAATCCTACAGGATTAACAGCATCAGATTAGCAGCACAGATGTATTTGTGAAAACATTTGAGCCACAAACTCTGGTTTGCCAGCAGTTTAATTTAGTCTGAGTATTCAATTACAGAAAACAGATCCTTTTTGACCAAAATGCCTATGAGGGTAGATACTGGAATATCTGCAAAACGTGGCTATGCCTTCAAATTACCCCCAAAGATTTTAAAATATTCTCATGTATTTCAACACCATCTATCTTGGAAGTGTCAGAAGCTCAGAATTTTTCCCTAGTTCCATTGTAACACCTGAAGATGGCCAGCATCTTTCCACCTTTATCAATACTATACATGTTTCATTTCACCTAGCCTATACAGAAGACACCTATGTGTCTTCTGGCATCTGAAGATGAGGATTCAGACAATTACATTCCTAACAATGAAAAGAAATAGCAACTCAAGAATTTCAGTTCTGCATATAGATTCTGATATATACATATAATATATAAAAATATAGATTTAACTGTTAAATTGTTATTTGGAGAGCATTTATACCGGATCCTAGAGTTAGTGAGCAGACATAAAATTGTGTGAAAATAATGTGTACAGGACTACTTAAGTTATAAAGGGAAATTATTTTGGCTTAAGGAAAGACAAGAAATGGTTGGAAAAAAAGAAAGAAAAACCCATAAAATATTAGCTATCAATGGGAGGAATGCGTAAGAAAAACAAAAGCAAAGACAGAATGGGATGAGTAAGTTTGTTCTAATTAGATGCTACAAATCTGTGTAAAGTTCCTTGCAGTGACAGTTCTTAGTTAAGAATTCTTTACATGTCTTAATACCCAACTTTTTTCTTGACTGGTGACATTTGAATTTTAAATAGAAATTAAATGGTAAGTGATAGAAAATGGAACTGCCATATGTGGTTGTACTGACAAAAAAAAAAAAAAAAAGATGGAAAGGTTTTTTTTTTCTTTTCCAACAAACACATATGTTCTTCCTTACTTATTTGAGATTGAATTATGAATTTCTATGTGGGTGTCAGCCCATCTGCCAAACAATGAAGTTTCCCTAACTCTTTATAGTACAGACAACAGTTAAGGGTATTCATTCGTTTTGTAAGTGTGATGTTTTCTGATTAGGATTTAGTAGACGCCTAATCAATTTATATAACTGTGAAGGGTTAGGTAAATGTAACACTTTGCAACTGCACGTGACCTTGGGCTGGAAGAAGTAGACGTTTATGGAGGATTATGCCAGCCTTGGCAGTTCTGCCATGTAACCCAGCATCAGGTGAACTTGTTTTCTGTTAAAAAGAGGCTTTGCTCTTCTTTTAAGTGGAACTCTGTAGATCCATTCAAATATAAGGTAACCCATCTCCACAGATGGCATTGAGTTTACTCATTCTTGTTAAGTTCCTAAGATGTTAATACAGTGGAAATTTATACCATTAAGATCTTAGCCTTAATTATCCCAATATATGAATGTACTTTGAGCTCAGTTGCATTCAATTTCAAATTCAGATGAATTATCAGACCTCGTAAACATATCAGTTATTCTGTGTGGGTTTTTAAATTGCATTTTCTCTGGGACTTGTTTCAAGTATTTCTTTGGGTTTGGGTGAAACATATTTCTGCTTTCTCAGTAAAATTTGTCACTTACTTTCTGGAGGAGGGATATATCACAGGAAGGGATGGTATACCACAGGAAACTTTCGGACCTGAAGTGCAGGAATTTACCCATTAGCCAAATGCAAATCTGGAGCACACAGAATTGTTTTGCAGCTCCAGAGTGGTTTATGCATTTGCCTTCCCATTATCAGAAGATGCAATAACTGACTTCTTCCCTATATGTTTTTTTTTTTTTTTTTTCCAGATGAGATTGTCCTTTATGCATTACTATTTCTGACTAGACTCAGAATTCTTCTATTTTTAACAGTATTAAACTTCATTGGATTCATCCCAGCTATCTATAAAATCATAGAGGGAGAAAATAGCTGAGCTAGACACACCATCATGTTGCCATAGAAACAGGAAACGACGTCTGGCTTTCTCATGCCTCTGATTTTGTACACAAAATCCCCAAACTTAGAAAATATTTCTTTGTGCTGTGCTGTCACGTTGTGGAAGAAAACTTCATTTAAGTCTAGACAGGCAGATACTGGCTTGTACCCTCACCTTAGGCTAGCCAATACAATGTGGCAGTAGGAAACAACAAGAGAGAGAGATGAGATAGAGATTTGTTGATAAAAGGCATAGATACAAAAAAAAAAAGACGTGCATAGTAGCGACACTACAGAAATGAAAGTTGCCCTGAAATAATCAAAATGTATACTTTCTAGAACATTGCATTTGTAGGTGGGGGAGAAGCAACAGAAATCTTTGCATCACATGCTATTCCCACATCATCAAGCTTCTTAAGTTAATATGACTTGGAGCTGTTAGGAGCAAATCGTACAAGCACGCTAGGGAAAGGCCACATCTAAAAAGCACACAGCTACAGAAAGTGACGTGGCTTTTTTGTTTTGTGGTTTTGTCTCTTTGCTGTAGTAGATACAATAGCAACCCTAGAAAGCATGCAGGAACTTGCTATCACAGTTTATAACTAACTGGTTTTAAGTCTAAAATGAGAAATTTTATTTATTAAAATTGCACTCCTGTTCCTTTGTGAGCAGTTCAGCATGAAACCTAAATCAACTATTTAAAGACAAAGCTTTTTCATCTTCTCCACATAACAAATATTCTGCTAAAAAGCATTTTTCCATGTAGGATTATGGCAAGAGGTCTCTTCAAATAAAGTGAATTCATAAATCCGAAAAAGATACTTTAATTAATGCATCTGGATTTATTCTGCAGATAATCTGTTTTTCCTCTGAGAAATGCCTTCTTCCTGCATTTATTGTATTTCCTATTAAACTTTTACTTTAAGAAGCTTCTTTTTACAAAAATAAGTTGGACTCAGAATAGTTCTGGGACCTCATGAGAATTTTTTTTCACTTGTAATTAGCAGAAGAAAGACGTCACGCTGTAGGATGACTAAAGAAAGAAAGGCATCATCAAGCATTCGTGGCAATACTAGGATACTAAGATTAAACTTCATCAGATGTGAACTGACTGAGAACTTTTCAACTAATAGATTATCAACTCATTTTTCCAAAACATGGCAATATAAGACCTTTATTGTTATCCAACTATTAAAACATTTTAAAGGTAAGTAACAACACTGGCTTTGAAATTTCAAACTGAATGTTTAACATACAGTGAAATTAAACCAACAGAAAAGATACATAACATTTTGCATATTTTATGCTCATCAAAAAGTGAAACCATTGGTCAAAATCACTCAGACAATAAAGTGGCTGAATGTGCAACTTTCCTCTGGTCAGGAAAACCCTGAAATAACTTTCTACTCTTCCAGCACTAAGATGTACTGTGTAATGACCCGCTGTGCAACACCACCCTGTAGGAGACTGCATGGACACATCTCTGTGGGTGTTTTCCTTGAGATCAGAATTTCCCAGTGCCTCACCTACCTTAGGCTGACCTCCTGGAGCACCCTCAGAGGGCAGATTTTGCTTCTGGCCAGCCGCTTTTCCCTGCACTCCCTCTCGGCTGCAGCTACCATCCCTGTGACCCCAGTCAGCCTCCTACCCCCAGAACACAGCAGCCTCTCATCACTGTCTCATTCCATAGGTCTGCTCCTGCTTCACCATTCATAAGAATGGAATGTAGATAGCTTAGGCAACTATTCATTAAGAAAACTGCTCATGGCTATAAATACATCGGCTATAGAAACCGTGACACTTTCACCATCAAATTAAGGTAGAGTTTTAAGTTTGAATGAGACATACTCACACAAAGTCTTTTGTAAATATTCCCAAAGTGCCTACTTAAGGCAAAATATGAGCCATACTGCACAACATCACAAATTTTATTCTTCTAGAAGTCTATCTCTACTTGGAAAGAGATGCTTAGGGATTTAAGAAGTGCTTCTAAGCATCTCAAAATTTAAATCAACTCATCTGTCAAGAGAGTAGCACATCATAATTCTTGAGCAAAAAAAAAAAAAACCAACAAAAAAACACCCTCTTATCTTTTCTTTTTGGATAACATAGATCCAGTGATATGTCAAATATAACCACATTTCACTCATCTCACTTCATTATAATGGCAAGTCACCAAGAATAAATTTGTAACTGAGACAGTTTATCAGCCTATGTCTTGTTCCAATTCTTCATGCTCTAGCTACTAGCAATTTTATATCCTTTCTTTTTTTGAGTTGTTCATGATGACTTGTTATGAATGAGACAGTTAGGCTTGTACAAATTTAATTACTTCTTGGCTGGAAGTTTTATTTCCCTGGATGCAGCTGTTATTGCATTGAAAATTCATGTTATTGTGCCTTCAGTATGCTTCAGGTACAGTAGTGTCCCTGTTACAATGACAGTAACAGGGTTGGGTTTTATGGCAGACTGCTCAAACATGTGCTGTCCAAGCAATGGTCTCACTGCTATGGCCAAAGATCTGTCAGTATTGTGAGCTATTAGCTGCAGTTATACCATAAGCTATTCCCGTCAAAATATTTATCCTTAAAAAAAATAAAAAAAAATAATCCTTAAATTGGTCATTAAAGTTGGCTTTAGAACACAAGGCTACACTGTCTTAGAGTGATAGTTAGGTTTCTTTTCTGATCAGTTGTACTATTCGAAGTGGTCACATTATCCACTTTACTGCATAGAGAGAATCTGTACCCTCACAAATCATACTGATGTCACTACTTACGTGAGGAAAATCAAATATAAGAGATATAGTGTATTCTGCTACCTGAACAGCTACGCACCAATAAAATTATTTGCACCTCAGCTCTGGAGAAAATTGGCTGGCATTTATACCATTACCGTGCAAACTCAGAGAAGGATTGATATGACAGAAATTTAAGTGATTTTTTTTTTTTTTAAGAAAATAATCTACAATTGAAGGAATATTGAACTTTGTGACTAAACATCATGTCTTCGTAGAGCCTTACACTACTATTAGGCTGCTTCTGTAGTAGTACTGCTACTAATCTCATTCTGTATTCTCTGTAATGATCCAATATATCATATATTCTGCAAGGACTGTACTATTCACAACTGTATTAAATATTCACTGCTATTCACTACTATATTAAAGGACAGAAAATCATTTTCAAAAGCCTATTACACTATCAAAATCTTTCTGGTGCCCTAAACAGCAGGGTGTTGGAACAGGGCTCTGAGCTTCCCTGCATGTCTGTCCTTCACATACCAGCCCACTACATGCAGAACCACCAAAGTCCCACAAGCACTCTGAGGTCACTAGGTACCGCTCACAGCATAAGAAAGAGTTGTGCAGGTGATCTAAATCCTTTTCTCTTTATTAAAAATAACACTCTTGTCTTTCATATATTCAGCCTTCTCTTACCAAAAACTGCTTGTCTTTTCTCTTACGATAAAGAATTAACTACACTTAACTTTCCACTACTGAAATAGACTTGAAGGTAGTGCATCCACATGCACAACATGCTACAGATGTTCATATAAATGTATAAAACAAGAAAAACAAGAAAATACCTGAACCTTCCCTTCCTGAAAGAACGGAATGGGAAGACAAATGCAGAGTCAAACAATTAGGAGAAAATACCTAACAAGCGTGCAACAAAAATGAGCATTATATGGAATATAAGATGTAGCAATAAATAATAAGCTTCTTTGTTGCTTTATAACCCTCTGCCGACTCTTAGTCACAATAGGTGAAATTATACATGCATGAGTTTCAAATCATTAGGTGGAACAGTGTTTATAAGTAATTTGTAGAATCAAATGTTAATGATATACAGTGAATAGATGATTAAAAGACTATGAGATGAGCTTTACTTATGACTTTGGAGGAAACAAAAAATAAAAATGAAACTATTCCCACCTACTATAGCTGGTTCAATGCTGTTCAGAATAAGTCTGCATTTTGCCTTTCAGCATGCCAGTTAAACCCAAATACAAGCTGTATAAAACATCTCAGTTTCTCTGCTGGGTAGTCTAAGGACTTGATTAATGAAGCAACTGAATAATTTATTTCTGATGTTTATTTTTATAAATTGCATCCTGACACCAATATCAGCATTTACTGAAAGTGCATTGGGTGGCAAGACAGAAAATCATTTCAGCATTCTTCATAGGACAGGAAAAAGTAATCTCAGGAGGTACCCCAAGAGTAGGCACCACAAGAGGGTACTGATTTTAAATATATCCTATAATTATTTTTTTCATATCCGTCTTACTAAAGGAAAACTGCCCACTTCTTTGTGGAACGTGTGCACTTAAATTTTATCCACATCAACAGCTTAAAGAAAAGATAATTCACAGAGATGGATAGGTAAATTAATTTTTCTCTTATTCTTAGTTAGATAGGTATAAACATCCAATTCATAAACTACTAAAAAGAAATTACTTCTGAAGTATTTCTGTAGAATCTTAAAAGGATTCCACAAGTAATATTTTTATTTTAAAGAGAAACAAACAGGCCTTCTTGAAATCTTCATTCTAAAAATACACACCATCTATTATGAATGTCATGCAAATTTATTCAATTTGTTCCTATTTCCAGAACAAGTAATGGAAAATCAATTTCAGCTAGATGTAAGCAAATTATTTGCACTATCATTTATTTTAAAATGCATTTCTGAGTTAACAGAAACATTTTTCCTACACTGAATTCAGTATAAAGGAAACCTATGTATCTGTTTTCTTTACCAAAATGTACCTAATTCATGCATTCTACTTTAAGTACTTTGCAGGTGTTTAAAGACTAATGCTAAAAACCTGGAAATTGCACATATTTTTGTTGGCCAAAGTACAGCCCTCTTCCAAGGTAGCCAGGAACTGAAAAGGCTATCATCATTGGCATAAATGCCATGAAATAAAGACAGGGATTTCTAAATAGGAGAACGTTCCACTGAGCTGTGCTTATTCTATATATACCCTTCCCCATCATATGAAGCTGTCTCCACCTCCCTCCCTTCCCCCCCCACCTCTTCTCAAGGGGCAGATTATAGTGATTGATTTCTTTCTCTGGGTAATAAATACTTACATGATCCATGCAAAATGACAAAGTTTGAGCAACAAGGACATGGCTTGTGGTTGGTAAAGGCTGTTCACTGTGTAGGTTGCTGCTTTGGCTTTTACATTCAGCAAAAAGCATTGCTAATCAAATCTCATCAGGAAGAAAGAAGAATTAAATGTATAACTTCCTAGTACTGGGACCGTCTTCACTATATTGCGAGAAAGTATTTTGCTGGCCATACGGATGTCTGCCTAACTTAAATAGTGTAAATGAAGGTTTCTGTCATATCAGACCCTTGTTAATGCAATAGGCAGAGGAATGACTGATTTCAGGAAGTTAATTTGATTTAGTTGCATCTGTTGGCTATCTGTGGCCTCCTCGCCCTTGTAAATGTAGTCAATTCTGGGAATGCTAAAGGTTAGTGCATAAAATACAACTAAGTAATGTTACTGCTAGCTATTTAGGTATGTAAACACTGAAGAGAATCTTCAGTCACAGATGTAGGCTGAAACTATGGGAATGAAGTGCTCAAAGCAAATAGTTGCCTAAATTCTTTCCAATGTCCTTTCATAAACCTGCTTTCTCTATGAAACAAAGCTTGCAATGATTGTGAAGTCAAAAGGCTCAGCAATACACATAGTTTATAAAGCTGGAGTCTTTTAGCTGTCTGCCACCTGATAGAACCGATTAGATATTATCAGTAACATTAATGTAGTCACAGATGGTTATTAAAGCTGCTTTCACTGCTGAAGCCACCTTTAAGTATGCAACTGTATACATAGCCTTGGGCTGTTATTTTTAGTTTTACACAAGGATATTTATCAGTGAGACAACACAACAGTAAGACTGTGTGAGTTATGAAGCGTAGGATATCAGACGCAACAAATAGAGATCGCCAACAAAGAGAAGTTCAGCAACAAGAGGGAGTTATTTCATTATGCTTCAGAATATAGTGAAGAGTTCCATTTCTGAATTAAGTGGTTCTCCATTTACCAGCATCTAAGTAATCGTCCAATGACCTAATTATCAAGGCTACTTTATGAACCTATGTTTCAAGAGCACAAAAAGAATAGTAAATTACAATGAAATAAGAAATAAGAATTGAGTAGAAAAGCGGTAAAACAAGAAGCAAACTAGAGTACCAAACAGATGAGATTCCCTCCTCATCTGTGCCTTGCCATAAAATTCCCAAGCGCTGTGGTGAGGAAGCACTGAATACTGCAAATTCGCTGCACAATCAGAACATATTTTCATTCAAATTGTGGCAGAAGAATTCTGGAAGAAGATAAGGATTGAAAGACTAGAATAATGGGAGGGACATGTAAGAGCGTTCCTGCATAATTCAATCCAGAGAGCGCGACCTGTTGCAGTCAGGGTTTTGGCGGATGGAAGATAACAGTGCTGTACGGGAAGATAGGGCCACCTCTCAGCCAATAGTCTTAGATCGTGGTGTAAGTAGGCGGAGACAACATTGTACCCTTAGGTTATAAAAGTACTGTGTAGCCCACCAGTAAATGCCATTTGCCGTCCACCACATTGGCGTCTGCGAGTAAGTGGACCGAGCAGCCTGGGGTTGGATGCCGTGCCGTTCCCGAGAAGGGCCCACCACACCTTTGAAAGGCAACAAATGGTGCCGAAACCCGGGAGAGCCTGGACGGGTGAACGGCGGCCGGAGCGGCGGGACCAGCCCGGCGGGGAGCACGCTCCCGGACCCTCAAGGAGGATGGAAGCCCTTGTGAAGATCGTATCAGAATTGCTTGAAAGCCTTAAGTTGTGGGGAAAAGTAAAACTGGTGCTGCAAAGGGCCGTACATGAGCGTGGCGCCTGGAAAGCAGCCAGGAACTTGCTGATCGCCCCGAGGGTCGAGACCGGTGCAGCCGCGCGGACTTTGCGCCCTTATCATAGCGGTGATTATAACGAACTTGGGGACCGGCGAGGGGCCGCCGCGCCCACTCGGCCCTCGTGCCCCGGGCCGCTCGCGGAGGAGCGGGGCAATGCTGATTTATTCCGGGACCGGGTGACCGAGGCGGCAAACGGTCCCGTAGTGAGACCTTACGCGCCCCAACATGGCGCCGAGCCAGAAGGCGGAGGGCGAAGCGAAGGAGCCAACGGCGGGAAGGAGGAGGAAGCGCGGGAAACATCAGGCGCGCGCGCTCGGGAAGGGGTGGAGTGAGAGAGGAATGAGGCGAACACCTCCCCAGATAGAAGGCGCGGCGAAGCGAGGGGGAGGGAGCGGCCCGCTGGGGCCGGAGTCGGACGAAAAAGTACCGTAGCACGTAAATGAGCGGTCAGTCGAGTTCCGGCTCCGAGTCAGATAACAGCCGGGACGAGTGGACCGTAACTGACTCCGACTCAGAGGAGGAGACGATAGATAGGCAGAGTCCAAGGCCGAAACATCCGCGGCAAAGGAGAACGGCGAGAGGAGGAAACTCCTCTCACGGATTGGAGAGAAATAAAGGTCGCGTGCGCCGATTGGGTCCCGTCGTCCATATTAGCATTCCCGGTTCGGGTGACAGACGCGGGACAAAGAGTTTACTCGCCCGTAAATCCTGAAGAGGTCCAAGCAGTTGTTAGAGCGATCTCAGAAAAAGGTCTCAATTCGGCTATGGCTTCCACCCTTATAGATGGCATTTTTGGGGGAGATGACATGCTCCCATTTGATATCAAACAGACTTGCAGAATGATTTTAGACGGATCAGGGATGATAGTCTTTAAACAAGAATGGGAGGATAACTGTATGAGGCAGTTAGCCCAGGTGGCTGCGGCAGATCATCCACTGCACGGCTCCAGCCTACGGCGGCTAATGGGCACAGACCAAACTGATTAACCCCCAGGCACAGGCTCAGGGCCTGCGGGCCCATGAAGTCATGACAACTACCCATGTAGCTAGAGAAGCTATCCACACGGCCTCTAGAGTCATTGCTAAACGATCACCATGGGCCACAATAAAACAAAGTGAGAGTGAGAGCTTCACGCATTTTTTGGACCGCCTCCAAGCAGCGGTCGACTCCTCATCCCTGCCCCCAGAAGCAAAGGGCCCAGTCCTTGTGGACTGCCTACACCAACAATGCAATCAAAAAAACAGAAATATTGCGCACCCTGCCAGCGGGACCAAATATAGCAGACATGATTAAGCATGTCCTGAAAGAGGAACAGCTAGCTCCGATCCAGGCAGCCGTCCAAACTGTGATAGCCAGTGTTATGGTGTGTTTTAAATGTGGCCGAGCGGGCCACGTCGTGGCAAACTGCCCCCAGTCAGGAGATCCACCTACAGTGTCTGTTTCATGTCGGAAACGGTTCAGAGGACCATGTTGGTTTTGCGGAAAGAAAGGGCACACAGCTAGAGATTGAAGAAACAAAATTCAGGGAAACATGGGGGGGGAGAAGGCACCTGGGCCACGCACAGCCTTCTACCACTTGAAACACAAGGCAGCCCAACTACACCAACCCCAGATGGGGCCAAGCACTTCCAAACCTGCTGCCCCCCCAACAAGCAACCAGTTTTACTGTCCAACCAGTGGCCCAGCCGGATCAGGGACAGCAGGGACTACCCTCTGGGGGCGAGACCCCAGGGTGGCCCTGGCAGTAAAGTGCGACGGCTCGCTGCCGGTTGTGTGGGGGATGTGCTCTCTATATAACAAACCTAATAGCATCGTCATTAACATACCATTCTTAATTGATACCGGAGCAGATGTTACGGTCATCCCCGAAACAAACTGGCCCCCACATTGGAAACTGGAAAAGGCCCCTATGGTGAGTGGGGTCAGGGGATTAACTCAAGCCTGGAAAAGTGCCCACTTGGTGGCAATTCCACACTGAAAAGGGATCAGAAAAGACCATCACCCTCTTTCCGTATGTCATGTCAGCAGTCCCACCCTTGCTGGGAAGGGACACTCTGCCTTTACTGAAAGTCAGAGTGACAAGTTTATAGCAAGGGCTGCTGCAGTATACCCACTCCCACCGATCAAGCTAACATGGAAATCATCCGTTTCGGTGTGGGTCGAGCAGTGGCTCTTGTCAAAGCCTCAGATGGAACTGCAACGAGACCACATAGAGCATTCTACTAGTCCATGGAATACGCCAGTTTTTGTAATACCCAAACGAACCAGAGAAGGGTTCTGTCTCCTCCATGACTTGCGTGAAGTCAGGATTTTTGGCAGATGGAAGATATCATGCTGTACGGGAAGATAGGGCCACCTCTCAGCCAGTAGTCTTAGTTTGTGGTGTAAGTAGGCAGAGACAACATTGTAACCTTAGGTTATAAAAGTACTGTGTAGCCCACCAGTAAATGCCATTTGCCGTCCACCACATTGGCATCTGCGAGTAAGTGGACCGAGCAGCCTGGGGTTGGATGCGTGCCGTTCCCGAGAAGGGCCACCACACCTTTGAAAGGCAACAGTGACCCATCAGTTTAGATTTTGGATCAGAGCCCTTTTTCATTTCTCATAGCCTTTCTGTAGAATACTAGTTGTTTGACTTCCAGAGCAATTGGCTCTGTTGCCCAGCTTAGCTGTATTAGCTATCTCAATGGTTAAGAACATATTTGGAAATAGTCTGTTATATTTTCTGATATAGAAGAACAGCCCCT
The DNA here is from genome assembly GCA_036925125.1 of Oreortyx pictus. Taxonomy (NCBI): domain Eukaryota; kingdom Metazoa; phylum Chordata; class Aves; order Galliformes; family Odontophoridae; genus Oreortyx; species Oreortyx pictus. The sequence continues at coordinate 7,802,239 of JAUPFR010000006.1, read as the reverse complement.
ATTTATCTGTAGTCAGAGAAAAGATACCAAGGATTTCTAAAACCTGAAATGAAAGGGGATTGATGGGATAATTTGTAAAGGATGAAAAGGATATCAACTTATAAATCGTTCAGACTAAGTAGTTCTATCCATCTGAATTATAAAGGAATAGGCCTCTTTTTCTGCTAAGCTTCACTTTCAAGTGCTTACTGAAGCGTTTTCAGGTAATCTCCAAATAAATGGGGAAGAGCTGCTTAAATGGAAAAGAGAAAGAATAAGATCTGCGCACAGCCAAGAGGAAGAGGAAAACCATAGGACCGTAACTACTCACTCAAACACTACAGAGAGCTGAAATGTTCTTCTGTCTCAGAAGAGACAGAAGTAAGCCCTGAGGGGATGGTTTTCTAGACTTTAATTCCAAATTATAATCAAGGAAAATAATTGTCATTTTCCATAGTGCTGAATGATTTCCTGACTTAGAAGAACTACAAAAAGTAGTTGGACACAAGAATTATCAATCAAATAGAAGGGCTGCTCTGAAAATGATACCTCCTATTTTATTATGTTGACTCACAACATCAGAAGCAGATGCTGGTGGTATAGCAGTAGAACTTGAACCTTCCCCCAGCATCCCTTTACATTTCATTACTGTGTGATTGATGGGGGCACTCTGACAAAATGGTGTCTGACTGGAACAGGTTGCCCCGAAAAGTGATGGATGCCTTAAAGAAATTCAGGGTCAGGCTGGACAGGGCTCTGAGCACCTGATCAACCTATAGATGTAGTGTCCCTGTTCATTGCAGGAGGGTTGGGCCAGATGATATCAATATAAGACATAAAGATGCATACACTATGATGACAGTAAGGAATCATAGAGCATGAAGGACAGAACGACCATGAAAAACAAGCAGCTGTAAAAACAGCAAGTGCCCTGACAACACTACATGGTTTGGACTACACCACACTGAAGTGGTGCAGCCCTGGCTAAAATGTGCAATTGACAGCTGCTTCCATGCCCACCAACCTACTCTTGCCCATACCTCTCATTAGGATCCAATTTTAATTCTTGTAATTGACTACATAACTCATGTTATAGAGTGGGACAAGCTGATCAGGAATGGTGTTTATTTTCCTCTGGTGGACTCTCCTGAGTTTTTACTTAGATGAAAATGCTCATTGAGAAAAAATTTTAGGGATATTAGCTCCTGTGGAATTTCACGCACATCATCTTTAGCCGTGGCTTGACTATTTTGCAATTGCTAGATATGCTGATTTGGATATCAGTTGTACCATCTGCACTTGCTGTATTTTATCTTTCATGCTGCCAAAAGCCAGCGATTTGCAGCTGAAAGTAAAATTTGGTTCTGCCTGAAACACAGCTGAGAGATAGGCAGCAGTGAGCTGCGCTCTTGTTTATACAAGTAAGATAAGAAAAACTGCTTTTATTTGACAGCATGTTGTATACTGATACCATTACACCCGAGGAAGAATGCACTCCCTCCAAGTACTATAAAGTCAGAATTTCAGACACACAACTTGATAATACAAACATACACAATGGGAATCTGATTTATCACTTGGTATGGCACTCCTCATGCTCTCAATGATGCTCTCCATTGGGCAGCCTTAATGCTAGTTGTCTCCTGCTGGAGAGTTTTTTGCATGCTGGTGCCCTCAGTAAAAAGTGGGGTAAAAGATGAAGTTAAATGATAGGGAGCAAAACAAATAAAAGAGTGATAATGAGCAGTTGCATACAGGAACTGAGAAGAGGAGCATCAGAAAGAAGACAGTGAAGTACCACACATAATGAAGATATAGTTTTACACTGTGGTATTGTACTGCGGGTGCAGCAGTATGTTAAAATGTATTAGCCTTAATTAGTAACAGCAAGCATTTGAGAAAATTACTCAGTATCATTGTATCCTTCCCTGCTTAGTGCTGGCAACTTGACCCATCACCCCCTGTGATTTCATGTAACCAAACTCAAATCTGAAACTAAAGATCTCTCCCTGTGGAGGAACTTTGTGCCCACTGGATGCACGTGCAGAAGTCTCTACTTGCTTCCTAAGTAGATGAAAAATTCTCAGCTATACTTGTTCTTATCTGTGGTGCCAAGACCAAAAGGTTTTCTGCAAAACTGTCAAATTTAGACAAAATTCCACACTTTCTGTGCCCTCAATCTAAAGACAGCCTGAAACATTACTTAAGGTACAGCCAGCCTCAGGAGTCATGGCTTCATTGACCAAAGCTGACAGAGAAGAAAAGCCATTTAACACCACGTGCATCCACGAAAGAAGCCTGGCCCAGACCATCCTCCCACAGATTTTTATGGGTGACTGGAGTGGAGGCAGAAGGGCTCAGCAGCTGCTCAAGGTCTGGGTAAGAACTACCAATTGCCTTGCAACAGCCTCTGTAAGGAAAGGCAGAGATGCTATGGTCTCTCCTACTGTTTCATAAAGAAGGGAGCAGAGCTGGCAGCTCCAGGAACAGGTGCTGGGAATGTCCCATGTTGGCTACTGTGGCAGCAGTGCTGAGCCCTGTGTACACTCCACCTACTTTCTGTTCTCTCCGGTTTTGCCTGAAAGCACAGTTCCGCCTGACTTGGCGCCTGCATCAAACAATGAGCCCAGAAATGCCCCCTCCAAAATGTTGCCTGCCACTACCCATGCAGATGTGACTGCTTTCCAGGTTGTCCACAGCAGCATGCAATTACCTCTGTAATTAAAGCCCTCACAAAGTTTGGAAAGAATTGTTACCCTCCTCTCTCTCATTTGAAGTGCAATTGACAAAGCTACTATTTATGGGTACTTCAGTAGGGTTATAAGTAACAATCACCATATAGAATCAGAAGGAAAACTGAAGAGTGAACAGGCAGGATTTGCCACCTTTTGGCACTTCAGGCCTCCAGGAATTGGCACAACAGCATTATGCAGTGTAGTTGTTGTAAAACAGATTCAGAAAGGCTTTTAGGCTTTGCTTAATTTGACACATTGGAGCATCTCTTTGACATCAGTGTCACACTGTACAGATACGCAACTCATGATTATGCAAAAGATTATTTACAACTTTTAGACAATTGTTGATTAGGAAGATGTCTGTGGTATGCATAATAATAGGCCCAATGTTACTCCAGAGCAGTCACTACCCAAAACATGTACAATCCTAATCCACGAGGGACAATTCACACAGAGAAATTAACATCAGAAGTTAATCAGAACTGAAAAAAATGCCTTCCTTTGCAACTTGAATGATATTATAAAATGGAATTGAAAAGGACATCATAGCAAAACGTGATAAAAAAATTAAAAAGCCAAAAAATCCAACAGTATCTATAAAGTGAAGGAAATTTTTAAGGGAAAACTTGCACAACATTAGAAAGCACAAATGCCAGTATTTATTCCTCTTTAACATTACTGAATGGTGAGAACTAGCAAATAAAAAAGATAAGAAGGGGCCGAAGAACATCTGGAGGATGTTACAGAAGTGTTTGCATACATGTTTGTGAAAGAGCATGTCTAGAAACACGGCAGAGAGTAGTACCATACTCCTTTAGGTTCATTATTTGAATATCCTTAAAAAACAAAATACTTAAACTTAGGAGAATAACACCATAAAGAATGCCATTACTGTCATCTAGATTGACCACTAGCATAACACTGGTCCAATAGTCTCACACAAAATTTCTGTGTACAGCCTGCAATTCTGTCTTATAGTGAAAACATACTCCAGTGATGGAAAATCCCGCTCATGCTCAGCTCATTTCCTCCTAAGATTAGTCACACCATTAGAGCCTTTTTCAGACATTTAGTGAGAATTTCCTTGTCACAAATTTCCATTGCTTCTATGCTACGAGGAGTTACATAAGTTTTGATAGATTAGAGACCCAACAGCTTTCAGAAATCTTTTCACTATGTAAGCTGTGATCACATCCTAGTTTTTTTTCTTTTTTTTTTTTCTTTTTTTTTAAAAATAAACTGAGTAGCTTAAGTCTTAAGCTGCTTAAGAGTTTCTAAGCCTCTTATGGTAGGGAATGTTTTCTAAAAACTGAACTCTTCTGGCATTTTTATTTTGTTTAGTTTTTGACTAACCTCCAAATTTTCACATACTTTCTTAAGCACAGATAACAAAACACCAGGCACCTTATTTCACTAGCTGCTTCTCTCACATATTTTATAGAGTCAACAGGACTACTTGGTCCTTACAGTTTTGCGGTAATTAGTTTGCTTCTCCATGGACTCAATATGTCTCAGCTAAAGAGAAAATCTCTTGTACTGGGTTCTCCTCTTTAGCCACTTCTTATAAAAACCACTAATTCAGACCTGAATGATTATTATGAGCATTGGGCCATGCACAGATGCTCATGCAAGAACCAACCCAAGCCCTTCTCCCGTCATAGACCACCAGTAAACTCAAGAGTGTCAGAGCTTTATCCCCAGAAGAGCTTTATCCTCTTGTCTGATGAGCACCAGGGAGCTCTAAGTTAGGATCCTGGGAGGCTACTTAGCTGTTTCACCTGATAAAATATTTATGCTTGTACTACCCTAAGGATCACAATAGAGGTCATCATAACATGTTTCAGATAAGTATTTTAAAGAATTATTCCTTTCAGAGGCTTTTGTTGGTGAATTAGGGAATCCTGCAGGCAGAATACCCCTTCATTTTTGTTTTATTCGCTGTTACTGACACAGCGTATTAACAGGGTGCTAAAAAGGGCTGTGTAGAACTGTACAATATGTATTTGATCAAGTATTGCACAAACATGCTTACTCAATGAAGGCACGAATTCCATGGGATGATCCTTCTGTGGTAGCAGTCAGCAAACCAAAGCACATAAAACATGAAGAGATGTGAAAGAAAAGCATTGTTTGCAATACCAAAAAAAGATGAAAAACTCACCTTTAAAAAAAAAATCTTAAACATTTTGAGAGGAGTGAATGATTAGATGAGACATCAGTGCATTCTGTTAGCAAACACTGAGCACAAGGCTATTGAGCCACAGCATTCCCCACTTACTTACACATTCAGAGGCTGCCAGGCTGGCCACTGTGCTTTTGCCTTGATGACTGTTAAAACCTCGTCACTCTGTGGAGAGAGACAGAAAAATAAAGTGATTAGGACAATTCTGCAATGACTCACCGCAAAAAGACATGAAGGCACAGTGTGCCTTTGAGTTTTGACTGTGAGAAATATGCTTTCTCCTTTTTTGTTATCCGGGCACCTCATGCCCTCCGCTGCCCAGGTTCATTGAGAAGCCCCCATGAACTCAAATTGCAGGAGTGGCATGCAAAGCCAGGCAGACCCTGGGCACAGCCTCCTCCCTTCTGCAGAGGTGGGAGTCAGCCTAAAGCAGCAGTTCACATACACGTTATTTGTGCACATCTCCCCAGTAAGAGGCTACTGCCCTAGGCAATCTAACATGTCCTGTGAGAATGTATGATATACTATTTAATATCCTCCTATCTCTAAGAGTCTGTGGTGAATACACTGCAATCTCCTCCATGTAAACCATGGATAGCACTTCCCTTTTGCTTTCCATTTACTCATGTAAAATTATAGGGTGAAATAGTGCACCCACCAATTTGCAGTAGTGCAGCAAAGCATTGTACAAACATTTCTTTAAGCCTGTAGCAGTTTCTGCATCAGCAGTTTTGAACTTGATATTGATATAATAAACACAGGACAAAGGCAGGAAACTATTAACAAGGCTCTGATGCCCAGTAGACATCTATCACACAGTTTTTAGAAGCATTTTTCCCATCTCCCCTAGGAATTCATCCCTGTAATTCGCCCAGAGGAACATAAAGTTCACAACTCACTCATATGATTTTCACTGTCATTTGAAAGTATCACCCAATTACACTAAGAAGTCCACCTCATACATTATAAGTAATTGGCACTTCCAACAGAGTTGGCCTTTCTGTTTAGCAATAGTCGTGCTATTTCCTGCATGTTCTGATAGCTCAGGCTAGCTCTAATCCTGTTAATTTCTTGTTAAAAAAGACAGTTCCTACTGGCTGTTTCTACTTCTCACTGTATTTTTTTTTTTTACTTCCCCTTTCTACCAAGCAAGGTTATCACAGTGCTGACAGGCCCTCTCTGTAACACACAAGGTTTGCAGTTTCAGGATTACACATGGGACATGATCCATTACTCGTCTCACTGAGTGGACAAATCTCCTTGTGAAAATCTGTCTTATAAACTTCTATTTTTTCCTGATTCAGCACCTTAAGCCATTACAACCAGGTGTATCTTCTATTATTTTCCTTGAGAAGCTGTCTGTATTGAAAACTGTGTGTCACACTTACCAAAGAAAGTCTGTTATGAGTAGATATGATTGTGTTTATTAAAATCATATACTGCTTATCCAAGAGAAGACAATAACCATGTCAGGAACATCCAAATCACCCACATTTGACAACACTTTAACATCTGCTATTCAAATTTAAACAACATACTAAGAGTGGATGAACCATGATTAACAGTTTAATACTAAGCACAGAGGGAAGGAAAAAGGGAGCAGAGCACACGCACTCAGACTTCCCTCACACTCAAATGCAGGAGCTGAATTAATGACCGCTTTCTGAACAGTAACAAAACTCAAAGGATGCAGAAGCCAGTGTTTGAATGGGCCTGGGACCAAATCCACATTTTCAGTAGAAGCGTTCCTTCACCATTACACAAGATTAGGCTGAGACTTAAATTAAATCACTGTTATCCCAGACAGCTTTTCTAATCTTGGAGCTGTCTCTACAATGTTGATTCCTAATATTTCTAACTTTTCAAAACTTTTTAAAAACCTAACAGCTATAATGTTATCAATGCCAATGTATATTTACTTTCACATGCCTTGATAGACATACAGTTATACCCAAGCAGGCACTATCACACACAGGAGCTTCCCTGGAGCAAGCATTTCCATGAAGATGATGACATCTTGCATTTTGGCTCTACTGTTTGGGTAGTTTGAACATTCAGAGTTTCTGCCTATCGTAAAATAAAAATTACTGTAACTATTAAGTAAAAGAGAAAGACTTTCTGACTGAGTACAAATAAAAATAAATATGCTATATTAAATTTTTACCCATTTTTCTTCCTCTTCATACTTCCAAAGTTTTGCTTTGATATTTGAAATCAATGAGCACTCAAAGTCGTGTCAAAACATGGCATAAGAACTAGAATTTTCATTTTACGGTCCAAGTTGTCTTATTATCATTTATGTATTTAGCTGGGAAGCTGAGTAATGAAATTTTTAGATTCTGAAATAGAAAACCACATCATCTACACAGTGATGGAGTGTCAAAACATAACAGTGTCAGATGTCATAGGAAAGGGCAGCAGCACTTGTGTAGTTCTCCTGAAAATCAGTAAGGTAAAACCTGATACACATCTCTTTAACAACAAGAAAAAAAAAAAAAAAAAGCAAGAGAAAAGCTGTCAAGCACATGTTGTGCCTCTGTGCATGCAAAAGTTGTCAAGGAATCGATATGGAACTAATTGTCAGTTGTTAGATACACATGGGAGGAGCACTGCTAGCCTCTTTCCCATTTAGAAGTCTTTCCTCCTGGACAACAAATCACAGGACAGATAGCTGAGAACCTGCAGTTCATCTTTTGCCAAGTGTGCTTTGTGCCTACTGATATATTATTATGTGGAAGCTCTCCCCACGGGGTAGTGAGGACACACAGACTAAGTTGCTCTGCCAGGCAGCTCCAGCACCCCCCATCACTTGTAGCCCTGTAATAGCTTACACAGCATCCTCTGCCTGCTGTAAGAGCTGCTGCTGTTTGTGCAGCACCTCTGCTACTTCTCTAAGCAGGAAGTCGCAATGCAGCTATTAAATTAGTTGTCTCTTGGGAGCCTTCATGATAAATCCCTTCAAAGAGTATAGATAGACATTATCTACAAAGTCTTCTTATGTCTAAGTGATATTAATGGAACCTCTGTCAAATTTCTGTTATCTTTTTTTTGTTGTTGTTATTATTTCAGTGACAAAATTTAATTTTCCAGTTGTATCAGAATGACTCCTTCTCTACATGCTCAGCGGTCCAGTGGAATCAAAGTAGTCTTTAGATCGACTTCAGTGGATTTTGGATTATGACCTAAGAAAAAACATGCAAAAATAGCTAAAGAATATCCCTCTCTCCAAATCCCTTTTCTGCATGTGGTTTTCAATCTGGGAGTGGGTGGTTGACTCAACAGCCGTTCTCTAAGAAAGTACTGTTGTCCAAAAAGTTCCAATACCACGATTTTAAAGAGTTGATAACATCATTCTAACACTGGCACCTTACTGACTTTCTGAAGGTGGTAAAAATTAATGAGTTACTTTATATCCACTTGTTCCTGCAATGCCCAATGGAAGTCGCATGCAGAATAAAGTCATTACGTGACACCAAAAAGAATCCCATGGTATGAAACCATTTCCAAGCTATGTATTTTTTAGAAGATTAAAGATTTAATCTGCAAGAACAGAAAGTGGGACATTGTTCAAAAAAGCAGCATAGAAGATAGAGCTTGATGTGAAGTCTTGGTGAACCAAAGGAATTCAAACACCTTGTTGAAAGGATAGCATCCATTAAAAAAAATATAATGAAAGCTTTCAGGAAATTTATTAAGCATCATCTGAATGGCTTTGGAATAAAAGAGATATGGAGGATCTGGAAAGCCATACAGACTATTTCATGCGTTCCTGCTGCTTTCTGGTAACTGATATAACTCAAGTCTTTTGTACTAGAAGTTAGTTTTAATGACTAATTTTTATTGCTAGTTTTATTTTATGCATGCTGAACAACATTATAAAATGTTACTGTGTGGACCACTTAGCACTTTGTAGTAATGATTCAAATCAGTTCAGTTACACAAATGACAATGTATAATCTGACATCAAAATCAGAGTCAGATTCAAGAACTATGAGAATGAAAACCATCTGCTCTGAGCCCAAAGCTTAATTTCACTCACTTCACACTGCCACTGCTCAGCACTCATTTGATTGTTCTAGAACTGAGAATATTTAATTCCCATCCTCATAATAACTCAGTGCCTCTCTATCTGCAGTGGATTTATTTTCACAGGAACTTTAGAAAGTAAAAGAAGTAAGATTATCCTCAGTTCACAGATAATGAATAGAATGTCTCATAGAAATAAGCCAACATCTATGAATTTGAAGATACCATCTCAACCACAGGATCATCCTTTACCTCCAAAAGGAGTTGTTTTTGAAAGAGATAAAGCAAGAAGGAAAAAGTATAACGCACAGCATGTTTTCTGTGGGGAATCAAATGCTATGAAAATAAGAATGATATAGCACTTTGGAGGTGTAGTTGGGTAACTCCTGAAAGCAGATCAGATCTTCTATGACAAGTATTAAATAGAACTTATTCCACCTCCACCCTATTCAGGCACACACATATCACTTCAGGATGTGAAAAGCCTGTGTTCAGCAGCCCCAAGACTTCTCTTTAGCTCATAAAAATTGCTTCTAACTAACAGAAGTCCTCAAACATTGCTTTCCTATTCGTACATACACTGTAAGGTTATGTGTCTTCCTACAGAGTGCTGTTAGAAGGAAACACTTTCAGAGGAGACACAGCCAACAGATTATGGACTTCACGGATAACAACTGAAACATCCTGATGGATGAGATCTGTGTAAGTCTTGTCTAATTCAGTTTTACAGCTGTATTTGAATAAAAAACATCAGCGCAGGCACATCATTAAAACTTGTAAAAAACTTGTAAAAACTTTTTCTCTAAAAAAAGGAAGTAGTTGTCTGCTCTGTGATAATAAAATATTTCTGAGATGAAACCAGCTAGATACTGATATATTTCAGCTGGAGTTCATGACCATATCAATGTACTAAACAGGCCTTCTTTCTTTATAGTAACTGAGAATGTAATCTCCTGTAATGCACTCTGAATAGATGTGTTTTATTAACTGCATAAACAATCACCTGCTTGAGTCTGCCCAGGTTCCAGAGGACGACTTATTTATGTTGAGCATGTCAGGAGCTTCCTGTGGCCAATAGCATGATCACTACGTAACTGAACCAGCAAGGCTCCTATGGTGAGCTGCCAATCCAAAGACACTGCTGACATTGCCCTAAACCTGATGATTGTAGTCACATATTACTTCACCAGAAATAAGGAAACAAATAAAAAAAACCAGCAGAAATGATAATTTAAGAAGGCTGACTACTATCATTTGATGATCATCAATTTTTGCGTAATCATACACTCAGATTCATGGAGAGTACGCTTAATCCTGTTAGCACTTTGGGTTACTTCAAACAACAGCAGAAATCAATTTCAGGCCATGGAATTGCACAAGAATTGTATGTCCACTTTTTTTTCCCCTGAATTCTCTGTGTTTAAGTTACAGTGATTTTGTGTATCCTCCAGTTGCTAGCGGCAGCTGAGAAAACCTCACATAATGTCAGATATATAATAAATACAACCAAATTGAGTTGAATATTTGATCACCATACACACAACTTCAAATTTTCCCTCTACTAGTACTCATTTATTCATTTCTATCCAAACAGAACCAGTTTCAGGAATACAAGTAAACCAGTGCTTAACTTGTCCCTGATCAAATGCTCTGTTGTGCAGGAAAGTGATTTACTTAGTGGTTTCATATCTACTTATACAGAGAAAAAAACTCATATCAGATTATCAGGCTGATCTTTTCCCCCAAACATGGGTATTGTCCATAATCTTCAGAAAATATGGTATGTTAGAGCTATAATTTCAGTACAGTGACTATAAGGATGTTAGCTGACAATGCACTTAAAAAAAAGTGAAGCTTTTAATGGGAAATTAAATGGATTAAATTTCCTGATTTAAAAAAAAAAATTTCTTGGGATGCAAAAAGAAGCATGTTCGTTGTTACTCTATATCCCAAAAACACTGACTCACTTTGCACTAACAACCTTCTGCATTACCTGTCCCAAAGGGTTTTGTTTCAATGAAGTGGTTGTTTCAGGAAGGGAAAGTAGGCTGAAATTAATAACAGAACTGTTGCTAATGGTAACAGTGAAAATCATACACTCTATTTTATTTCCATTAAGGTGCACTTACATAATCTAGAGTGCCCTAATAAAGCAATAATTTATTTTTACTGAGTATAAAGCTTAGCAGTGTGTACTAATGAGCCCTAAGTATGTTCTGAGGACTGGAGCCCTCATTTGCCATGGCTGAGCAGATTTTGTAGGAAAAAAGTCTCCCTAGTGAATCCACTTCTGAGTGAGTTCATTCTCTACTGCACATTTTTCTTCATTCTACATAGACCACTGCTGTCTTTAGAACTACAGAAATGTTTAGTGATCCTATGTTATCCTTGCTAAAAAACAAGGGAACAACTTTTTACTACGCTTAGCAACTTTTTAAAGTAGGGGATTAAACTAGGTTTTGAAGCTGACCATAAGCAGTGTTTCATCCTCTGCTTAAAAGGTTTATCCAATAAATATTATTTTGTTCTACTTCTGTCTTAATGTTCCCACTTTCATGAGTCCTTTAGACTAAGCCATCCTTTAAGACTATATATAAAGTGCTATAAAGCTATAGTTACATGAAAATCACAAATTACATGGAAATGGCCAGCACATCAGAAAAAAAAAAAAAATAACAGCATGAGTTAAAAAAACTTCATACCCAAAAGCACTGCAGCATACCAAAGCATTCTACATACAAAAAAAAAAAATGCATGCAACCAAGCAGCAGCCTGCCAAGCTGCAGGACTAAACCCGCAATCACAGGAGATCAAGATAAAAGTGTTTTTAAGCACTGTGTTCACTAATCACATTTGGGTAGCTACAGCATTTTTTGCTCACACTTCTTCAAATAGTTTCAAACCAGGCATGGCTGATAGTACCGAGACAGGCTCTTGGGCAACTACGAATAAGTGAGTTTCACTTGCTAGATACCAGCAGGGAACCTCAGGAGAAGGCTGGCTCTGCTCTGTGATGCAGCATAGAGCAGGGACTCAGAATGATGCTGCTAAATGCTGGCAGCAAGACTCTGGGTACCACTGTCTATCATCCTGCTGCTTCTCTCAAATGTGCGCCAGACATCCTAACTTGAACGTAGGAGCAATAATTATTCTGATAAGAGCAAAGGATTTTAAGTAAGACCAGTGAGCTAGCCCAGGAGGTGAGCTGTCCTGATCCTTAACGACATTTTGCACAAACCAATGTCTTCATTTTCATTCAGAATGTGCAATACAAGTACTCCAAATGTGCTCTAACTGCTGTCCAGAGGCAATCACAGCAGCTTCATCTCCCTTGTTTAAAGCCATCACGTGTACACCACCCTTTACTGTTTTCCTCCTTCAAAAAGGCAGCTTTTAAGCATATTAAAGACTTAAAAGATCCTTATCATCAGTTATATTTTCTGTAACCTGGAAAGGAGAATTCTTTAGAGAAAACATTTTCACGTCTCCCCCTTAGTCCCTGCAGTGATAAATGGGTTGTTGCCCCTGTGGACTATTTCTCCAGCACAGCACAGACTCTTGCCTTAAGCTTTCATAATAACCTGTCTAAGAATTTAACAATCAAAACACACTTCTCTCACATTTTGGATAAAGTCAGACTGACAGGAGCAGGATTTTACAAGGCATGTAAGAGTACAAGGAGCTTTGGATCAGTTAGCATGGATGCAGTTTACATGTGCCAATGAACAGAATATTTTAAGACACAGAACTTGAAAAACAGCAGGAGCTGCTATTAGAATGACAACTGCAATTGATGTAATTAACAGATCAGAGAAGAGTTTTTCATTTGAATGTAAAAAGTACTGTTCTGGTTTCTACAAGCTTACGCAGAACAGAGGGGCAAACATGAAACCCTCTGGCCACAATGCTGTATGTCATCCTACAGTAATCAATTGGAGATAACTGGCTGGCATTAATTGCATCATCATACAGGCACAAAGAAATGCATCTTTCTTCAGAGACCTCTCTTGAGTACTCAGAAATATCCCTAGAACATCAGCTTGCTGAGTACAGCGTTCATACAATTGTTTTATGATCAGAAGAACTCAAAATTAAGGAACATATACAGAGGTTTACACTCTAAAAGAAGGCAGTCACAATATTGCACTGTACTCACTTGCCACAGTATGCATTCTAAACATGAGAGACTACCACTGCAATGACTTCAAGATAAAAGTATTTTCTTTTTGTCTGTAAAATAGCACTAGCTGACAAGGACACACCTTAAGGCTGTATACCTAAGGATGCTGCAAAAAAAAAAAAATGCTTATTGTGATGCACATCCCACGCTATTCCCTTGTTTTGAAATGTTACATACACTGACCTATTTATGTGCTCATCTCTAAGGCTTATGTGTTAAAGTCAGGTTTAAGTTTAAGAGTTAAGCTGTTAGTCATGTTTTCATGAAATAACACAATGTGTTATTATGTCATGAAACAGGTGTTCTGAATATTTCGTGAGATATTCAGAACTCAAGAAAATACTTCTCATTCCAGTAGTAGAACATTTTATTGTTATCACCACTTCAGAGTCCTTTATGAATCTAATAAACTCTTTTCTAGCACTTCTGCAAAAATAATTTTAAGGTGTTATAACTGCACTCAATTTCTTAATGTCATGGATATTGGATACAGATCTATTTCTTTTCCTTCTTCCTTTCTTTTTTCTTCCTCAAGTCCCCTCTTTTCACAGATGTACAGTAGAGGTCTTAGACCAGCACAATCACAAGCATTATTCTATTTCATTTGTACAAAATTTATGTTATTAAAACCATTTCCTAACCCCTATATTTAAATTAGGTCAATTTCTTTTATCTAATCTCTAAAAAGATTAGTACTTCTTCATTATTGCGGGACAAGCACCTGAAGTGGTTAAGAATCAGAACAGCAAGACCCAGTTAATGCCATGTCTCATTATGAAGCCACTGCTTGGACTCTACACACTACAGTAACTTTACACATAACTTGTCCTTTGCCCAAACAGGGATGATTCCCAGTGCATAAGCATAAAAACTCATGGGTGGTTCCACCCAGTCCCCTCCTGACACTGCAGTTATATACTGGAACAAACTGATGGACACGTGTGCATACAACAACATTGTCAAGCTCCCGCTCCTGGGAAAATCTACTGCAAGTCTATTAAATATGTACTTACTACGTCATTATTCTGAAATCTGATGAAGAAGTTAATAGTCCTTCATATTTTCAAGGCATCTTGCCTCAAAGAATGTAAAAATGCTTCAGAACAACAGTTAAGTTCAATTAGAGAGCTCTGCATTAATAATTTACAACATTGTACAGACATAGAAAATAAGGATAAGTTAGCAAACCAAACAAACTTCCTATAGATCAGATGGCCTTTGCCTAAGTATGCTCACCAACTTCCATTGCTATGGCGACATGACAGCATGCTTGGCAAGATCAACTCCCATCTCACCACTGGTTTTGACTCTAAGTCTCAAGAAGAAATAGCTGCTAATGCACAAGTACAGACAGGGACACTGAGCTTTCTCCACAAAGCAGAATGATTTCACAATAGACCTTTAGAAAAATCCAAATAATCACCTACATATGTACATATCACCGAAGTATTGAATTGTAAATTTGAATTTGTGGTTATTTAACATTATTTAATCCAGCAACCATGATCAAGCTGTCTGTGAAACGCATAAATTACATTAATTCCTATTAACCAAGTTAACTATCAGGTAGGGGCAACCTTCAACTCAAAAAACCTCTTTCACAAAGCCAAAACCCGCACAGAATACTGAAGAGAAATGCTAAACCAATCACTCAGGTGGTGTTTACTTTGCCTTGAAGAACAAATATATTTTTGCCACTCTATACAATCCTGACAGCTAAAATGACATACCCATGCATTCCAAGCACCAGCAGACTTCTTGCAGAGTTCCCTGTTGTGCCAAAAACCCAACACAAGGCGTAACAGTTCATAGGAACTATGTAGATGAAATTATTAAAGAAGTTGTATATACGCATCAGAAGGAAATCACACAGTCAAGAACAAGCAAAGTTATTGTTACTGTTTTTCAAGGAAGACACAGCTTGCTGTAAATGCAGAAAAATCAATATGAATTTAAATCATTATATGTCCAGACTACTAAAATACTTAAGAAATTACAAGCTTTCCCTTTGCACTTGTTTTACATACTTTTCGTGTATCCTCCCCAGGCGCAGGCACATCTGAACTGCTCCAAGTCACTCTCTACTCCTGATTGGGATTGCAATCCCGATAGCTTCAGCTCTTCTCAACCCCTGGGACCTAAATCACAACTTCCTACAGCTCTGCATGAAGTTACAAAACTCTTAAACACCTGCTTTTTCTTTTTTCTTCTTCTTTTTTCCTCCCCCTTTCAGGTCCACATTTCTACTGATTTATTCTGTACTTTTCCTCTACAATAAATTACCCAACGCTATTGGTCCCATGTGGCTGCATGCCTTTCATTTTTGTGCAATGAAATCCAATCATCTTATTCACTGCAGCTGCCTTTAAATACACTTTGGTGTCAGCAGTGATTTACTTTTTAATTATATTAGCCTGTTTTAGATGAGTGGTCCTATTGTTTTCTTAATGGCTCCTTTAAAGGCAGTACTCAAATAAATGAAACCTCAGCATCTGAGCAAAGAAAACAAGTTAATTCACAATTCCTTAACAGAAGAATCTCCTACAAGAACATTCCTGGTGAAAATATCACCAGGCTTTACAAACCTTTCCCATTCTAGCATGATGATTAAGGGCTTCATTTACTTGAAGTATGTTTTAGCTGAGAATTCTTGTGAGATTCCTGCTAAAAAGACCAGCAGGAACAGTGCGCAGATAAGGTTATTTCTGTCTGTATTCCAGAAGCCTGAGAGACTTTTACGCGTTTTCTATTTCAGCAACAGTGACAAGTTCTACATGCAATGCTCATCAAAATTAAAGACGACACCTGCTCTTAGTAGAAGGTCCATGTTTGTCTTCTGATCTATGTTTACAATTTCAACAGTAGAGTATTTAAGTTGTATCTGGGGCAATACACAATGTCTAGGTAAACCGGTTACTATTTCTCCAGGGAGGAATTATAATCGGTAAAAACAAAAAACATCACAGTCTATTGCAGAAATGTAATCCCGGGAATGGAAAAGTGAAACAAGAGAGCAACATGAATTTAGAAGGTACAACATAATTACGTTGTGCTAAACTGACTTTAACCAGTGAATGGGGATTGCTAAGTCACAGCTTGAATCACTGATTGAGCACCTGAAGGAAAGACCTGGTCAGCCCTGGGAGCACAGGTGAAGGCAATACACCTGTGCAACCGATAGTGGGCACCCCTCTTAGGCCTCATTTAAGGGCTGACTGGCACTGAAGAAGGTTCTTTTGATGGAAATACCTCTATTTTGGAGTTCTTTCCCTGTGAGCTTAAATCTTCATAGATGGGTGAGCATTCTTTTTTTCCTTCCTTTTGTAACATTTCATTGTTTATGCTGGTTCCTTTCCCTTTGCAAATCAGTATTTCCTAATAAAGTGTCTGGAGGTATGCAGTATATGTAGTTTCTCTGATATGTGCAGGAAGCATCAGATAATTAAAATCTCTCTGTAACCTTATCAAGTATTTGATGCACTGTCATTACATGGAAACATTATGACTGTAAATGTCAAACTTTTCTACTGGTTTCAGATAAACTGATTTCTCTCTGTTTCTAGCTAGTATAAATCTGGCTATGTGAAGTAAGCCATTTTAACATTACTTTTTTGTATGGATCACGTAGTACTGAAAAAGAGCCAAAACAATAACTATTGCCCAGAATTCCACCTGTTTTGCCATTTGTCAAAAACCAGCAGTGCCTTGTAGTGTTAGGCTAACCTCACAGTGAGGTGTGTGATCTTTTCCTATTTTTCTCTTATTACTTGTATCTTTCTGAAGAGTGTTTTTGTGTTACTTGCAGCAGTCATCTTCAAAATAACAAAAGTGAGGGGAGAAAAGGAAGCAGCAGATGTTTTACACTAACGAACAAACAACAACAAAGTAATTGCCACAGGGGTCTGAGCACTACTTTGAGCGTGGGCCTTTTATATCCAGTAGTAGAAATGTGCTTGGTCACTGAAAAACAAGTAATTTTTGACTGTGAGTTATTTCCAGGGAGCAGTCTGCAACCTCTGCATCACTGAACTCTGAAGGAGTTGGTCCAGGAAGGAACTGGAGGAGCAGCAAGCCCTGCAAGTCTGCCTCGAGAGAAGCATTAACAAGCAGTTCCTCTCTTCACTCATTAAGCAGACACAACTCGGCTTGGAAATAAGCTGTGACAAGCATCTCCTTACTCTTCCAAAGCTACTCTAACTGCAGGTGCCTTTCTGTTCTCCCTGTAGACATGTTCTGAGCAGCAATTACCTGGTTTTAAAGGCTTCTGAACACTTTCAGAGGGCACATTTGCGCTCTTTAACTATTGGAAGAAAGTTGAAAAAATAATGTGTAATCAGTTCTATGTTAAACATGCAATCAGTGCGATTTTGGGAATGAACTCTTCCTTTTAGATATAAGCATTTATCTACTAAAACTGAAAGCTTTATAAGGATTTCTGAGGACAGAATATAACTTTTGCTATTAAAAGCAGGACATTCAGCATTTGCTCCTACTGTGATCTCTTGCTAGTATTAGGGCAGGGAGCTCTTAGGCTATTTGTTAGCTGTGCATGCTTCATTTTATCTGTTTGCTTACCTAGGCAAAGAAGACAAGATACATATTTGGAAGCTCCATCATTCTGCAGCCAACAGAATGCTTTGTGAATGCATATTGCCAGCCCTTCTGAACCTAAACCCTCTACGTAAAACTTCATTCCATTATCTTTTATCCAGCCTTTGGGCTTGCCTGGGCTGTGCTGAGGGTAAAGGAATCGTCTAGGGCCACATCTATGAAGATTGCTCCAAAAGAAATGCCTCCTACTTATTTCCATGGAAACTAGAAATGATTACGGGGAGTACAATAGCACTATTTAATGGAACAAATTCTTAGCTACAAGAGACTCTTTTTCAAGCTAGCTATGCATTTTCACCAGTGATGAACAACAGCATGTATGCTGTGCTCATAACAGTCTGCATCAGTGGAGATGACTTGCTGTTGCTGCAACCACTGCTAAAGTGCAACACCCACTGCTTCATGGTGCTCACATCTTCTGGTTGGTCTACACAAATGTTCAGCAAGTGTCAGTGAACGACAATGACTGCACATTTTTCCACATGCAGGAATTCAGCACCACCCTTCTGCTTCATCCACACTTCCATGTCTGACACCATTCTGTCAGACTGCTGCTCTGCTGCCATCTGTCACACAGTGACAAAATGGAACAGTACAGAGATGGAATGATTTAACCTCTACTGCCATCTCACTAACATCTGTCTGTGTGCTGTCCACAGGCTGTGAGTTGGACATCCTTGCTTTAGGGTATAGAAATGACTTATAAATTAATTTCTTGAAGCAAAATTCCAAAAGGAAAGAAACATGAAAACAGCAATCTGACATTCTATTTCAACTACATCATGAGAAGGAGGAGGAAATAAAAAGACATTTCAGCAAGTTTTCATGTCCACATGCAAAAATCCTTATGCCATAACAACACATTGAAGATGGAAAAAGAACCTTGTGAGGATTTCAGTGAACCCAGAATGTCAGTCACATTCATTTACACTGAATGCTATTATACCTGGTTCTGTTTAGTGAAACAAACTCACCAAGAAAATGTCATGGATTTTTTCTTATCAGTGACACAAAATCAAATACAAGATCAGTCTCTCTGTCTGGAAAGTAACGGTGTATTTTCGTCTCAAGGCCTAACAAATAAAAATTGGTGTGTTCAGCAATTCAAGATGTTTGCAACTTCCAAGTTTTTAGATGGCCAGAATTAGCAGATACCACATGATTGTCATCCACGTGTTCCCAGTGCAAATAACCACCTGTTCAACTGCATCTCATTTTAGCTTTAGTCATAATGGTTACAAGAACTGTCACAAATTCTTGAAGAATTGGCCCTCCTCTCCCCTTTAGCACGTGACAGGTCTTTATAGATATTCAAGTGGTTTGTAAAATGTTTTCTCCTTGATTAATTTGGAGAAAGAATTAAAAAAGAAAAAAAAAATGTTTAGAGAAATATTTAGGTTACTACTAACGCCCCTCTCAGACACTTTTAAAGGAGAGGCACATTGTGGACATCATTATATGAGGAAGAAGCATGTTCCTAAGGGTGTCCCTGAGTGTAAAAGGACTGTGCTGGAGAGAGACCTGGAAAAAGGCATAAAACCATCTTCTGCCTTGCAACTGGTGAGCCAGCTGAAGCAGGAACTGCTGGCAGTTTCTAACAAAGATGAAGCCTATTGCTTTATCTGTAATTTCCAGATCTTGTGGAAGACATTGAAATCCCCACAAGAGTCACCTGATAGGAGTTACTTAGAACAGGTTCTTATATCCATTTGTAAAAATATGCTTGTTTCTGCTTTAAGAGAAAGCCCCTTGGAAGAAGGGGCCTCCCTCGAGAAGCAAGGCACCTATCTTGCCTGTAGTCCCAGCTATTTTGTGTGTTTTTCTAAAAACTTGGGCTTTTGCTTCAGGCTGTGAAACTGAAATGCTTTACAGGGAAATTGGCCTTGGAAAATCTAGATCTTAAGTTACCGGAGGGTATTATTATTAAGGTGTGAAAGAAGAAAGTCCAAGAGAACTGTTAGCTTCCACCGCTGGAAGATGGGATTATCCAATTTAGGAGTAGGAGCTAGCTTTTCTTAAAATAACTTCCACAGAAATAATCCAATTCTTATTCATCTTTGAAGCATAATTACTTCTGGAATACATTATAACTTAAGAACTTATCGTTAAACAAAATTCCCCTCCCACGTTCATTATACTGATTTCCATCTGCAGCAGCAGGCAGCTGATGTCTGCTGTCTGCAGAACAATCTTTTCTCAATGCTCTCAACTGATCAATTAACATGAAACTGGTTAACACTTTTTCCAGCCCTATCTTCTTATCCCCACATTTCTTCTTTAAGATCTGCCTGACGGGTGATCTGCATTTTATCTTGTGACAGTACAGAACTTACTCTCATCAACATATGTAGGATTTGAGAGAACTAAAATTCAGTAAGAGCTTATATGTCAAAATGTTTGTCATTCCTGAGCTGTTTCGTGAGGGTCCCAGCACAATAAAGTACCGTTAACTGCTAAGAATTATTCATCTATTCATTAGACATCCATAGGCAAAACTTGTGTCATAAAGTTTGTGATATCTAATGAATGAAGAAAAGAATCTTGAATTACAGCTAATTCTGTGCAGACTAATGTGAAATACAGTACTTTTAGCATATTGCCTTTAAAAGGAAGTGATCAGACCAATGGCTTGAGAAAGCAATTTACAGGCACCAAATCATTATTTATTGAAATAATATACTGCTTGCTCTTCATGGTATTTACAAGTTAGCATTACTGTTATAAATCTGTTCTCTTATATAAAATGTAAAGGAGTCTTTTGATATACCTCAACCTGCAACTGAAATGTTTTAATTTCCTGTATGCATTCAGCCAATAATATGATACAGTTTAAATACATAATTTTATGGCATAACAATTGTAGTGTCTAGCACTTCATTTCCTATTTTCGTTGTAGAAACTGGATCCTAAAACCCTCTCTTTACAGATAAATTGTGCTGTTTTACACAATAATGAATGGAAAATTACTGGTCTCTTTTCTACTGTATCTCACATCAGTGTAGAATGTATGTCTTTGTACAAGTTAGTTTATGTTAGAAACCAAAACTTAAACAAGTGATTATACCTTTTGCCCTGAGAAACACAGAAAACAAGGATATGGACACTTCTTTTTATTGCAACGTAATCATAAATATCCCCCTTACATACACCTTGAAAATCGTTCTTCAAAATAAAAAATAATAACATACTGTTCTGATTTCTTTTTTTTTTTTGCAAATAAAATGAATGAAAATATTAATTCAATGCATTTTTTAATTCAGAGGTTTGCTATGATAAGCTATAAATACGAGGTTTGTGTGTCCATTCTCTAACTCTGCCAGGCCTAATCTACTTTCTAACATATCCTAAAATCTACAGATAATCTGTTCGTGAAATAGAAGTGGGAAGATATATTCAAACTAGGTGCAAGGCCCAAAATCAGTGCTTGAAAACTGAATCTTGTCTGTCCTGATAACATTTTTATTAGATGCAGGTGTGGGACTGAGGAGTATCTGCTCCAGGAGGAACATGGCACCAGTGATGCAGCGCAATGATTGCCATGTCCTATCTGTGGCTGCACCATCAGGTTGCCCAGGCTCAGGCACCTTCCTAGTGCTCCCAGCAAAAGCCAGTATTACTGACCCAGCTGTGAGAACATCATAAATGAAGATTAAAGGCAGTGAACCAGTACCCTAAGGCAGAGTGAGAAGAGAATTTTACAGGGTGATTTTTCTCTAATGCTGATCAAAGACAACAGAAACATGGAATTCCAGGGGAAGTGGGTTTGACCAGGAAGGCTTATATAAGCACAAGACCTGTAGTGGTTATCAAAACTGACAGTTGGTTGAAATTAACCCTTCTTAATCACAATGCCTTTATGTGTGCAGCCGCATTTCTAGCAGGGGCATCACAGCCCTTTCAGCTTTGAATGTGTGCTATGATGCAGAATAAAATGTGGCTTCTTGCTTTTTGTTTTAGATACTTTCAATAACTTTAAAAACGTTATGTCAGCTACCTTGTCTCAGCTCATTAGTGTCACAAAACACGATGAAAGCACGCCAGTGTTGATTTGTTAACAAGATGGTATTTGGTGGGTTTGCAATGACCTCTTGCATGCCTGTTACAAGATTAAGTGAGACTTTTTTAATGAATACATTCACATCAGAAGCACTAAAGCCACTGTTTTATTCTATAATGACTCAGTAATCAGCATTAATTAACTCTCACACAAATGATACGGGAGAAATAGTAATGCAACTTCATCTTCCCTACGACTGATTTCTTAGTATTATTGCAGATTTTACCATCATGCTACACTCATTTTCTCACCATATATTTTTAACATGCTGTTGTCTTGACTTGATAACTTGTAATGCACGTAATATCTCTGTCATACATGCATAGAAATTATAATACATCTGTGCCTAGAGGCACTGATCAGAACTTTAGGTACTGTTGCACTAACAAAAATAAATAACATTTGATATGGCAGAAATGAATGAAGATTTTTGTAAGTTAAACCCTTTAGGAATTAACAGCTTTGTAGGCATGGTAACAGAGATCATTCCCAATTCCCATCCCTTGTCCTTTTTGATGTCCCAAAAGGATTTGCAGTGAGAGACATGTGACAGTTTCCCTCCGTGGGATCCATCTGTGCAGATCTCTTTGTTGTTATAACTAGGATAATTTAAAACCAGTTTGGGTACTTCTGCATTACCACTAAAAACAAATGTACTAGTATGGATCACTTTAAAGAAGTCATCACTGGTGGGGACTTAGCCTCTTTCAATCTTTTTAAACTAATCCTGCTCTCTTGCAGTCCTCTGCGTCTTGACCTGCACTATTCCCACACTCAGTCCCTTCCATTTCTGGTCAGCAGCGTGATACCCAGTCAGAAAGACTTTCAGCCTAATCCACCAGAGCATCTCTTGAGGAGCTAAATACCATGAACCATGACTGGCAGAAAGGATGGGTCATATGTGCAACAAACACAAGTTCTTGGTACCTTATCTCCTCATCAAAAGGCAGAAACACAGGGAGAGACAGGAGGAAGAGAGAAGGGGAAAGAAGAGATGGAGTTTGGATTAAGGTAAAACATAAAAGCGCAATGCTAAAGTCATATATTGTAAGCTATCTTTTTGTAACGAGCAACCTATTTTATCTTCTTAAATGGCATTTGCTGCAGAACAGGAAGTCTACTCTGAAGCAACCAACACACTACATAAATCAAGGACTGATATCATTACAACTGAATGACAATTTTTCAGTGAAACAATTGTAAGAAAATACTACTTTCCTGAGATAGAAAGAGACTGGAGAAATAAATGTTTATTTGAATGAATTCCTTTCAAAGCAGCTTTCCACTGGAAGTATGCTTGATTTCCCATCTAGCATGCTGCTCAGGAGCTCTGGACGTCATTCAATTTGCTCATAACTGGCTACTTAAAGGCCTCATCAATCAAGGAGCACACTGAATACATTTCTAAATCTTTTCAC
Source organism: Oreortyx pictus (assembly GCA_036925125.1). Classification (NCBI taxonomy): domain Eukaryota; kingdom Metazoa; phylum Chordata; class Aves; order Galliformes; family Odontophoridae; genus Oreortyx; species Oreortyx pictus. The sequence continues at coordinate 7,779,051 of JAUPFR010000006.1, read as the reverse complement.
TCAAGCTGTGACTTCTTGGTGTTTCTGGCTCTCTACCATGAAGCTGCACCAAGGCTGACTCTCTGCTGCATTTCTGGATTTCCAGGGCTACTTGCTGGCTGCAGCAGGTGGCCAGTAACCTGTCTAGGGAACCTGATATTTCTTGAGTGCTGGAAGCCTGGCTGGAATGTACGGTTTCTCCACAGCTCTGGCCAGCTTTCTGTGAGATGAAGACAGCCAGTACTATTTCACTTTTAGAAAGCAAACATAAAAACAAAAAAAACCCAAGCACAAAACAGCGAAGCAAAAATAGAGAAGGGAAAAAGCAAAAACAAAAACAAAAACAGAGAGAGAGAGTTTTTCCAGATTACTGGAAAAGCAAATGTTGTACTTCTAAACAGTTATGAAGAGCTTACATGGCTGCTGTACCCGAAATGTTCAATCTAGGCCATCCGAAAATTTTGAAATGCTGACATTTTTTATAAAACTATGTAGGAGTACTTTGGAATGTCCCTCTTAAAAATGCTGCTGTATATTTATGCTTCCATAGTCCATTATTGTTGATTAGGGAATTAAAATGCAGAAAGAGCTTTTATCAAGAAGACAAAGCACTTCTATTGCATCCTTAAGCAAATTAGCTTCCTAAACTGGATTTGTAAGAACATTATAAAGAGCAATGGCCATTATTGAGCCACGAGATATTTTCACTTAAAGCGAACAAAAACATCAGCAGTAGTCTTACTTATACAGGAAGCAAAAGAGGTGTGGGTGCCAGGATTGTTATCTACATTGTGCAGCACTTGAAAGTAAGCACCTCTTCTCTCACCCTGAACATCTAAATCCCTCCATGTGGAGAAATAGGGCAGAAGGAGGGATGAGAACAAGGGTTTTGCCAGGGGGTAGATGGCAGGATGTACTCTTCATGCAAGATCAGAGAATGAATCACAGCATCACTGAATGGGCAGGGACCTGGAGTATTGCATGCAGCAGGAAACATTTAGTTCCCTCAATTTCTTTTTCCTTGACAGAATATAATTCCTCCCTTTGAATAAACAGAAATATATACTAATATATCTCTATCAGCCTGAGCAAAAACTGAACTCTCCTTCTTTTGACCTTTTGTAAATCCACAAATTCTGATTTTCACACCTGATCATTCACTGAGTAAATGTAACTCAATGCATCTGTGCCTCCTGTCTGCTCTGTTTTGTGAATTATTAGTCTGTACAGTGTTTGTGAAAACAAACATCGATCACTGCTGTATACTTTGCTTATCAACATGCTTTTTCTGCTAAACTTACTGTATCTATCATCTACATGTATACTAATACACAATGTTGCAAATAGATTTAGTGAAGATGTGAATGTAAATAGGTAAATGTGAAAGTGCTGTCCATACTTGGAGATATTAAAAAATGAGATGCATGTGTGCTTGAACCAAACTACCAATTAAAACATCTTGGATGCTTTCACCTTGGCAAAGAGTCATACTCAGTAACATATCTATAAACAGATTTACACGGTTTTTAATATTCTGTTTTACCTGGATGATACAGTAAACACTAAAAACATCAGTGATGATCCACACATATAAAAAATAAAATACAATAAAATAGAATAAAATAAAATAATAAAATAAAAAAGAGAGAGAAGAAAAAACTACACCAGTAGCCACACGCTGAATTAGAATACATCAGATGCATTGGCAGTTACTGTGACATTGCATAAATCATCTGACCATAACTGGCACATGGGCCAGCAGCCTGAGCCCCAGCAGACTCAAGAGAGCCATAGCACAACCACCCCTCTGAGCCCACTTTCTCTCATCGATTCTCATTCTTATCTCGAGTGCACTTTCCTTATCAGAACAACCAAGCATAAACCACTGACAGAGTAGGAAGGTCTCGGGGTTGACTTATACGTTATTCCACCTACAGCATTCTCACTGTTGTTTTATGATTATTTGAGGGATTTCTTCATTTCTGGACAATTTATCTGTCCATAACACCACAATTCAGTTACTGCTAGTTTTAAATGTGTTAGTCCCTTCCCTGCAATAAACCACTTCTATTGATTATTACACTATCTATTATACCATTTTTGATATGCTGTGATAAACTGTTACATCATAGTGCCTTAATGTTTGCTGCAGTATTCACAAGACATCGTGATTCCTTTACAACAACAAAAGCGCTGAATGGAGATGCTTTTCATTCAAATGTGGGGTGAGATACCACTTACAGACAATACTTTGTGAAATCATAAATAGAAGAGAAAGCAAAACTTTATGCAGTCATTGCAAAAAAGCTGATAGATGTGAGAGAATTTGCCTTCTCTCTTTTCTGCAGATGGCACCGTGTTATTTGTTAAAAGCTAGTGATTGTTAAATTTCCATACCCCCTACATGGCTGTTCCCATTTTAGCAATGCCAGAGCCTTTCATGTAACTGCAAGAAGTGAACAGGTTTGACAGTTTTTGCCTGAAATTATTCTTTATCTCTCAATTCTTTTTCAGTAACAAATAATTCCATCAGTTCAGCTCAGAAACACTGAATAGATGGAGTAGTTGGGCTTTTGGGATTTAGACAGCTTTTTTTTTGTTGGGGGGGAATTTTACTGACATATGGAATATGTTCTAGCCCTAACAAGACAACAAAATGAGCATAATATTTTCAAAAAGCAGGTGGGTCGAGGCTCACTTTTATCACACGTACTGGCATACCAGTAGAGCACAAAGCTTCTACGTGCTTTTCTGCAGAACACAACAATTCACAGGTAGAGGAACTTTGTAATGGATCTTTTCTCAAAGGAGCTACCAAATGTATCTGTGATGCACATTCAAAGAAAAGTATCCACCATCTCTACAAAATACTTTTCAAAGTGCCTTTGCTGGTTCCTTAAGTCAGAGGGGAACATGAGAGCATTTGAAAAAGCTAGTTCCCTTGTTCTTGTAAACCATGTGAATGTGTGACCACCATCCTCTAATAACTGAGGAATCATTTCCATCCTAACTGCAACGATGTTTGTATTAAATGTGTCTCTTAGTGGGATGAGCCATAAAGTAGAATATTTGCTTTTGGATACTCTGGACACTGAGAGATGAAAATGGAGAAATAAAAACAAACAAGCAAAACCCTCCAAAAGTATCCTAAATGGAAATCAAATCCTCTCACTTTGTATGCTTTCTGTCTAGTAACTACTTTCACGTAGGTGGTCATATTTTGCACAGCTTTAGGGTTGAAAAGAAGGGCATGGACTATTCACTATGCAATGGGAGTCTGAGAGAACAGGAGATTTTCAGGCTCAGGAAGAAAGAAGTTGCAGAAGAATCTTACCAGTAAATACCTGGTGGGGAACTGAACAAGACAGAGATAAAATCTCCTCAGTGGTGCCCAGAGAAAGGAGACAGTAAGCGCAAACAGAAATACAAAGAATCAGACTCAATTTACACATGAGAAAAATATATATATATACCAGTGCTGTTTGCCCAGAGAGATTGTAAAGAGAGTTTTAGAGCCTCTTTGGAGGCTCTAAAAGCCTAACTGAATGAGTCACTAAACAACCCACTTTGGTTGGAATCCTCCTTTAAACAGAAGATTAGACAAGATGATTTCCAAATGTCCCCTCCAACCTCAACTGTTCTGATTCTCTCTTGCTTCTCTATAAAGAGCCAACCCTGTCCTTGACCACTACACCCTGAAAGTGACCTGTTTCTTCATACAGACACGAGAAAAAAAAATGGAAACCACTTTCAGAATACCAACAAATCTCTTCACAATTGCATTCAAAAGTTGAGTACATCTTTCTAATTTTATGGGAACTGTTGAATCATAGCCTGAACCACTGATTGCTCACCTTGGGCGAGCACTGAGTCAGCTGCAGGAGGACAGCTGAAGGCAATTCACCTGTGTGAGCAGAAGGGGTGGAGTCTGGCTCCACCTCTCCAAGACCCCATTTAAGGGCTGACCAACAGTGGGGATGGTTCTCTTGTTGGAGATTTCTGCTATGTGGAGTTCCAGGTAAGTCTCAACCTTTGGAGATAGGTAAGCCCTTCCTATTTTATTGGGTGTTTTTATACCATCTGGGTTATCTATACAAAATTATACTGTCTATTTTTCTTGCATTGTTTGGGTACTGTTCATTCAGGGTAGTTTACCCTATGCTACTTGTCAGTGAACTTGTGCTGATGAAAACAAGAGGACATTCAAAGGTTTTAAATTCACATTTCAGCAGCACAATTTTTTTTTGTTGACAATGGAAAAGTGCTATTGATCCAGCTGAAGGGAGACAGAGAGAGTTATCTTATGCCAATAATTAACTATTTTGTTTCCATATTGTTAAATATTAACTAAAAAATGTTTCTTTTGGCTTTTTTTACTTCACTAAGATCTCTCTAGTACATGAAGTGCTTCATCTGAAAAATCTACTGCCATTTTATTGAAGGTAATATTTTGCCTCATGTATTACTTAAATTAATTTTCCTGTGCTTTCTGATTTTATTATTTCTGAATTACTTCCCCACATTGTCACATGAATGTGCAGACTGTACACAAACCACAGGTAGCCAAAGTACTATTTCAGTACATTTACAAAAAGGTGTCTTTATACTTCATTTGATCTCAGTAACGATGCATTGAGGATCTTGCACATACTAATCTATTTCAATGTGCTATATGAGTAGAGATTATTTTAGGTATATTGAAGATTTGTAAATGAATTTTGCCAATCTGCTTTTTAAAACTACCCACATAATAACAGCTGGCTGGGAAAATCAGCATATCTACTTTTTTACATAACTTTAACCAGAATTCATTGTTCTTCTAGTTACAAGTACACATTTAACATGCAAAACTTCAAATGCACAATGGCTCTTAGTGGAATTGATTTTAAAAGATTCAAGAATTACTAAAATCAGATGTTTCATACCTGGTTTTATTTACATTGAGAATACTAAGAGATTGAATTTTTCTAGTCAACCAAATTTTATAGTACTTCTGCAGCTCTACAAATGGCACATATCCTGTAGATATTTCAGGATAGTAGCATTGAAAGCATCTGTTCCAGTCCATCTAAATTCATCTATAGAAGATATAGACTTTGCTTTATAATCAGAATTTTTGAGTTGATAATTTATTGCTGTCACTTCAGAATTTGTTTCTATTTAATATTTAAGGGCTCATGTAAAAATTTTAAACAGAAGAATCTCTAATTAAGTAACAAACAATTATGAATATTTACAGTTAGTAATAGATGTGAAACTTCAAAACAAGAAATTAAGATGATCTAGGGAGAGTCCTGAACTTGTTCCTTGACTTTCTTTGTTTTCTTAGTAACATCTAGTACTTTCAGTAGAAGTAGTTTCTCACTGTTCTGCCTGTTTTATATCAATACCATGGTGGTACTGATGAAAGGGTAAATCCATAGTGTTCAACACCCAACATCTCCAGCTGTTCTCTGAGAGAGAGCATGGAGCTTGCTGGCTTCAGTGTGAAGGGACTGCCAAATTACAGAAACACTACACTCATACAGCAGCAGGTCTGTGGGTCATAGCTGGAGTGGAGGTTCATGTTTAGAAATACCCAGCAGCTAGTGCTCCAGTTCAAGCCAAGGACAGACATTTTTATTTATTAAAAAAAAAAAGAAGCAAAAGAGCAATTAAGTGTTGTTAATCGTTTCTTTCCTGTTTTCTCAGAATGTGTGCATGCCTTAATGATTTAACAGCAGAGACAGCACAGGTGGCCATGGGACAGGGGAGTGGCTGTAGTAATTAATCCAGAGAAATCTGTTATGAGGGGAAGAAGTGTGTGATTTGGAGAAAAAAAAAAAGAATCTAGAAAGCTAGTGGGGCAAGAGGGAGATAAAGCCTCTTTCCAACTGAATTGGCAGAAAGTCAAGGCCTGTCAAGGCAATAACTGTAGTAAAACTGAAATTGTCAGGTGATGTTAGTCACTACATTCATATACTAGTGTTCCTGGAAGCATTTAAAGGAAGTGCCAGCCATTGCTATTTAAACACACACCTCTTTCACTATCCACCCCTAGCCCACTCAAATCACAAAATGACTGGGAAAGAAAAGCAAACAACCAGTCATGCTGCTCTGTTTGTACTTGTGTCCTGTAGCTGACAAGAGTGGTCAGGAAGGTGACTGCTCAGGTTCTCTCCTGTGAAAGAGATGCAGAATGGTGTTCCCCTGGCATGATTAGATACACAGTGGAGATAAGGATATGAACATATTACACAGTACTATATCCATTACTTTTTGGGTGGAGATCTGGAACAACTTTAGGTTATTCTTATTTTCTAGCCTTACTGATAGTGGTCAATTTATTCCTATGGTATAGTATTCTTCATAAACACCCCATGACTTCATTGATAAAGAAACTTCTCAAATATAAATACAGTTTTCAGATGCCACCCTAACCCAAACCAACCACCTACTGAAAACTGCATTCAGCAATCACTACTCTAGTAGCAGTATGAAATGTCTCATGTGCCTTCACTTAAATCATTAGCAAGCTAATTCAGTAGAGATACTGGTACTTTTCTAATAACAAGAGAATTAGGCAAATAAAATGTTATGAGATACTTCCTATTACAGTGCTAAGCATTTAGAAGTTCTTAAGTAATAAGTAATGTCTTTGCTTACCTTACCCTAGTATTGAAATTAATAAACAGTAAGTACGTATTCTCAAATTTAGTGCCACAAAGAGAGAAGAAGAAAACTAACTCGGTGTACTGTGCTCTGCAGATTCCCTCCTCTTCCCAGAGACTTCTGAGCTAAGAAAATTTCTGACACAGTAGCTATTGCTCAAATCTGGTAGACAAAAGAATATGAAGATGCAAATGGCTCAAGCTAGAAAATCCAACTAATATGCTTGTCACTCTGAAATAAGCTCTCTACTCCTATCCTTGAAATTTTCTCACTTGCACTTCTTTAAAATCAGGACAACGGTTATACATTAAGCAACGAACTTCTAGGTTATGACAAAAAATAAGAAGTCTGATTAACATCAGAAACATTGATAAATTTAAGTCATCCATTTTTGTAATTAAGCACTATACATGAAGGCACATGAATTAAAACATGCATTTCATTTAGGACTTGCTATCTACAAAGAAAAAGCACAATAGAGTTCATTTTTATAATGATTAACTATAAAAAGTAAAAACACATGGCTTGTTTACAGGAAGTTATATAAAACAGTTGCAAAGAATGAGATCTTCTCCATTGTGCATCGTTCAGCAGAACAGAAGAGAAAAACTAGCAAGGAAAGAGTACATGAGCAAACTCATATAAATGTTCAGGATTATGGAGCTGAAGACAGTAAGTTTTCCTAAGAAATGGCAACTGCAGCCAATACTCATTCACCCTTTGTGACTACTCTCTGCCAAAAAAAAAAAAAGTAGGTTCACTCAATTAGTAAGATTTATAATATCCTCAAGGGTAAGAAAAAATGTCAGTAACAAGCAATGAGACATGTACACACAGGAACTGAATGCTAAAAAGAAGAAAGGACACATAGGGAGGCTTTACAAGACTTTTTTTTTTTTTCCCCCTAGGGTTTCTGTTAGGAGCTATCTAGGTCTAAGGGCAATCAGAAGCTTTTGACCCAACTTTGGTCTGTTAAGTCAATGAACTGTTTAACTGGATATATCTTCCTTTCCCTAAAGAAAACAGAAATTCTTGGGAGTCAGAGATCCCAGAATCCCTTTTACAGAATTACTTTTCAGAGTTCAATGTCATTTGTTATTTTAAATATTTAGGTATTTGAGTATGCTTCTTTTCCAGATTGCTTCATATTTACATCCTCCTGTGTCTTCTTACATCACTAACAGCAGAAAAGATTAAAACCGCAGGAATGCTTTCCTTTTGACCAGCTGAATCAAGACATGTTTGTTGGAGGAGGAAAATAAATAAATACTCTTTAAATAGGAGCAAACAACCTGGGAAAACCCCAGCCCCAAACAACCGTCCTGCAAGGCTTGCAGGAAACATAAGCATACAGTTTCGCAGGAGCAGAGTAGTGCAGCAGATATGCACGAAGGCTTTTGCCTCCACTCACAAGATGGAAATTGTGTTCTCTTAGAATTAGTGAGTGTAAAACAAAGGTCATTGTTCTCAGTTCAAATCTGCAGCTAGAAGTGGTGCGTCACATGAAGGACATGTGACCAGAATCACGGGGTATGTTAAACCTTTATGTGCATTTAAGGGGAGGCAGGACAAGCATATAGAGAAGGAATTAATGGGGGATAACTATATAATGAAAAATACTTGAAGGAAGGGAGAACATCACAGGGAGGAATCGCATACAGGCCACTCAAGTTTTTGCATATTGAATATATTTGCACTTTGAATTTAAATGCAAATAACTGCAGTTGTTGATGAATGGGGTTCCTTACCAGACAGCATATTTTAATGAGAAGACCATCTAAATGCTCTTCTTTTTCTCTTCAGGTTTCACACTTTACCCTGTTTTCCTACAGGTAAAATGTCCTCCTAATAAAACAGAGTCTTTGATTTCTGAATCGTTTAAATAGAAAACAAAAACCCCACAATACCTGTTTGAAAAAATCATGTAACCAAAAGGAATACAGTGAAGTGAGAGCAGCTGGTTATACTATTACACTAATTCTTTTTTGACAACTATTAACTAAATTAATTACCTCATCTCTGAATTAATTAGGTAATACTGGTACATAAATACCCCCAATTAATTATCCTAAGGTAATAAAAAGACAATTGTCACCAAATGCATTTAGCATAACTGTATGCATTGAAAGTAACTCTTCCTGTTTGCTTCCCAGTTCAAATTTAATTAAACCATTAAAATGAAATCATTCTCATAAATGAGTTATAGCATCATAGCTAATCACTCAAGAAAAATAACTAAAGAGACAATAATCCCTTGCATAATTTTACTGCCAGTTTGAAAGAACTACTTTAATAAATAGCTCATCAATTTCAGAATTTTAAAGTAAAATGTTCACCAACTGAATGAATGTACCTGCAGACTAACTGCATGAAAACGAGCCCCAAAAGATATGAAGAGAATATATTTTGTCTGCAGCCATGTAAGTCTCTATTTCAGGAACGTCTTTGTTCTTTTCCCAGAGACTACTTTCATAGCATTAGTTATTAATGAATAGAGATCTCAATTGGTGTCATCACTTCCTGGGCTCCCCATTATCATCTATTGTTTTGTTTTATTGTATTAGAATTGAAGATTCAGCTGTACTGCTGCTGCATTTTGTTATTTAATAACAGTCTGATCTTTAAGAGGAAAAATCAGCAAGTTTAGTTTAATGCTAAATGTTGCAAAGCAACTATAGTCAGTATTTAGGACCAAATATAACACCTGAAGACTCATAAAATGGATAAGGACTGATAATAAAAGCTTGATAAAAGCTCATAAAATGTTTTTCTTAATTCTGGTTTCAATGCATTTGGAAAGAAAGAGAGAATTTCTGACAGTCATAAGTTCACAGCCAAGGGCATAAAAAAATTCTTTCTTCTAGGAAAATATTTCAAAACTCTGCAAAAAGAGCAAGATTTTTTTGTATATTAAGGCTTCATGCGGATGGGTATACTAATTTCTTGAACATATCTGTGCATCAACCAACACTGACAGAATTACAGGAAAGAAAAAAGCATGGATGGATTAACAGTAAACAGTGGGTGAGCTGAGGAAAACATGTATTAAAAACTACCTTTGAGGCAGCACTTGGCCTGGCATTTCTGCTATGGTACCTGGAAGATATCGGAAAATGTTTTCAAGATTTTCACGGAATGATTCTTTCATTTCACTGTCTAAATGAATAAAACGTTTTTGTTTGTTTTGTAAATCAATGCTTAAAATTGCTTCATTTTAGCTTTTTGAACACAATACAATTCTTGTTCTCATCCTTTTCTCATCAAACATCATTTTTATGACTAAAGAAGCTTATATCTATTTAAAAGACTGGATGCATTTTACAGTTGTGACAGAGATCAACAAAAATGGGCTTTTACTCTATTTTACATCAATGTTGCTGCACTTTTCAACTCACAATCCAGTCCCACATCTTTCCTTCAGCAAGTCTTTAGAGAAAGAATTCTGGACTCTGCAAATCTGAGTCACTGGAACACCAGTTCCTGAGTTTCAGGTTCCTTTTTTGGTCTAAGATTTCCCTGAAGGTTGTATTACACAGCGTGACCCTGTGAGCGGACTGCTATGCATCCTTTCTTCACAAATCCTCACTCCATAATTTGAAAACCTATCACATGACGTTTTAAACAAGCATAGTGTTTGCATACTGAAAGTCAAAGATGGGCAAATATGCCTTTTGTGTCATGATATCATCAGTGGCAGGTGGTTGGGTAGACAACTAACAGGGGCAACAGCATTAAACCAGGGCAGCAAAATATAACTGTAAAACAAAAAACGTAAACAAGGGAGATAATGTCTCAATCTATTTAGAATCTGTCAGTCTTGTATTTTTCATCCTGTGGGGATAAGGAGGTGACCAGCTTTCTATTTATGTGCTGAACTGAGCAAGTTCTAAATCATCTTTTGATTAGGCCAGAAATATTCTAAATTTAGAATAGATGCTGGCATTTGATTATGAAACTGATGTTTGAATCAATGTTATTTGGAAATTTTGCAAATAATAGATCTTCCCTGAAGGAGATATGCCTTCTTTCAATTCTTTAATTAATCTCCTGGGAACTCCTAAAAGAGTAACTTCTGAGCAAGTAGATGGCACGCAGACCAATATCATTATGTGCCAGCCTTTGCAGTAACTGTGTTCTCCCTTATCACAGTGACTATGATCTCTCCAAATCACGTCATACAACATGAAGACCTGTGTTTTTCACAGATGCCCAGACATGAGTTCTTTTCTTTATCCACTCATTAAGAGCCTAAGAATGAGAAGCTATCCACTCCAGATCTTCCTTCTGAATGCTATTTTCACTCCAAGTAATATTTCCAAAGAACAAAAGAGAGAGAAGACAGGAAAGAAAAAGGACGGAAGGAGAAGAGTACAGAAAAGCTGCTACATTCTCAGAAAATGTGGCAGAGGAAAGACACGAAAATTGAGATCTATTCATGCTTACATGCCTGATTATGAATCAGTTTTCTTTGTCAAACAGAAGAAAAGAAAGGGGAACATCAGCCCTTCATAGGCAGAAGGAAAACACTGCCTGCTGTTTGAACAGTTTCCAGAACCCTGCCACATACCTGGATCTAAGTTCAGTGCTGTGGACACTGAACTGCTTGGCTTGTCAGACACACCACCAGAAGGGGGGATGTGCCATAAAGATCACTTCTTCTAAGTACCACCATTGTAGCCGTATGAAGCCTTCACATGTCAGGGAAAAAGCGCTGTCCTAACTTCACCACACAGAAATCAAGTATGACCTTGCTCTAAGTTGCATGGATAAATTTGTTCAATAAAGCCAAAATGGTTATGAATCCTGTTTTATTTTCGGTGAAAGTATTTCCTTCCAGTTACAGATTTCTTATTTTCTGGCTTTTTTTTTTTCCCCATGAGCTTGCTTCATTGCTACTTCTCTACATTTGCTTTGGCTCAACTTTATGTTAATTTGTTTAGACTCATAACATGAAAAGCTGGCTACAGGAGTGCCCTGAATGCTGAACATCATAGCAGGGGTGAGGAAGTAAAGGGAATTAAAAGTTTATGTTTATTTATCAGTACTTAAGCATAACCAAACAGAACATATCACATCATTATTCTGATAATAGGATTTGCCATGGACTACTGCCATATTTCTTTATGAAATAGAGAAGCGAGAAATACAGACTGTTTTTAAACTGTTGCAGACAGTGCATCCCTGTTTTAATTCTGAGCATTAAAAAACATAACAGGAGATGAAGATCCCTGGCGTGCAGCAGTACCAGTGGTAACTGCACGGCACATAACTGCTGCTTGCTCTCATTGCGCCTATCTAAAGCAGGCAGGGCTGGGGAGCCAGCCTGGGCATCTGTTTCCACTGAGCATATAGCAGCACAACATCTGCCCCATCATGTATTTATGAAAATCTTCCTGCGATTCCAAGAATCACTTGAGCGTGAAATAGCTGAGTTCCAACGAGTCAGAATTTTTGGCATTACTGATATGAAGGCAAAACACTTTTGCAGAATCTTGGTAAAGGCTCCTCTGGTGCAGTGTTAGTGAGCAAAATCAATAGCTTTCTTTCTGTGCAACTTTTAATATATTAACATTATTGTGTTTGGCAGGATATTCCAGAAATCTAAAAACAATTTTTAATAAAACTTTATATCCTCTAGGCTCACACAAGACCTGCATATGTGTTTCTTAAAATCCTGCCTTATATTAGATAGTTCATAATTTAAATTAAGATTTATGCCCAGTTTAAGTTAAAATGGTGTATGAGAACTGCTGAATCACAACCTGAAACGCTGAATGAGCATCTCAAGCAAAGATCTGGTCACCCCTAGGAGCACAGGTGAAAGTGATTCACCTGCATGACTAGAAGGGGTGGAGCCAGACTCCACGTCTGTAGACCTCATTTAAGGGCTGACTGCCACTGAGGATGGTTCTTTTGGAGATCTCACTCTCTGTGGAGCTTCTTCCCTACAAACCCATATGTTCAGAAATTGGTAAGCACTCACTTTCCTTCTTTTGTACCACATCCTTGTTTGTGCTGGTCTCTCAGCTTTTACAACCAGTAAGGAGGGAAAAAAGCACTTAAAGTTGTTCTCCTTGCTAGAATGCTTTAAGATGGTATCAATCTTGAAATGCAATACTGAAAATTTACATGCCTTATTTACCAGGCTGCAAGAGTAGACCAGGTACTTCTGGCTGAAGAGATTTAGTTGGTAAGGACAACAAAGTGTACTTTTTGTTTTTATGGTTGCTTTATTACAACTAGCCCTTAATAAAGTATTAGTTAAGTTTGTATATTGCTCAGTAGTGTCAAGTAAAAACAGTGTTTTCTTATGCTCTCCTTTGTAAACACAATGTCCACATCATCCCAGTTTACCTTCTTGAGAAGTATTACTCTACTGAAAAGTGGAAAGAAAAGAAAGTTATTTTCTCTTTCAACTAGAAACCACCTGTTGAACTTGATAGCTCTGTTCATTCTTGATGTGAAAGTTTGACTCAGTGACCTATGTAAGTGAGCTAACAGTTGCCCAAAAACCCTATCTTCCTGGCAGAGGTGATTCCCATTATGATGGGCACACCTCCTCTGGAATACGCCCCAGCAAAAAGCCCCTACAGTCTCCCTCAAGGTCCCACCCAGTTCAATGAGAGCAGCTTTGCAGCAGCAGGCTGATGGACATCTCTTTTCCTGCACCTCACGTATCCTGACAAATTGAGTTCCCTCTGAAGTGGAAGCAATTGTTAACACTTATGAGTGATGCAGATGGTGGGTTTTTGGGCATGCAAAAATGTCCAGAAATGTTTCTCATCCCATCTGGCAAATAAAGCCCTAAGAATATCTCATGTCTGAAAGCTGTAGTGGGAGGAATCCAACTTTGTATTAAGATACACATTTCTATGAGGAAGGCTACTAAACATGAGAACTTTTTTTCTAATGTGGTAGTTTGGGGGATGAGACTATATGTATTTCAAAAAATATTTATTTCCATGTTGGTTTCAGTAGAACTCTGGGCTGTGCAGACAGATATCAAACTAGATTTGTTTTCATCCTTTCTGATCACAGCCTCTGAATGAATATCAAATGTTGCGTTGTTTAGTTGAGCAGTTTGACACACTTGGAACTGTGCTGTGAAGGCCTTCTTCTTGTGAGATAAGAATAACAGATGTGGAACTAGAGGCTCCTACCCTACTGGCAGATTATTTCAGCTGTGTTTATTCCATGTATTCAGAACTCCTTTGCATCAAACCTTCTGTTGTAATACATGTGCCAATAAGCTCTAAGCTTTTTGCCTTTCCGAGCATTGGAAAAAAAAAAAAAAAAACAGCTGCAGAATTTTGTCTCCAGAAACTGTTCACTGTACAAATCCAACTTGCTGGCATTTCTAGACCTGAACTCGAAACACACTCAAAAAATATGTATCATATGAATTATACTATAGTAATGATATTGTTGTGGAAGATGAGAACTTGGCAGCCCTAAGATAAGATTCTCACTGCTCTTCTCCCAGTAAGTTTATTCTGAGGATGGCCAACCAAGCTCGGGACTCCACATCTCTCTTAAGCAAGCGAGCTTTATTTCCATCTTAATATTTAAAAAACACTTTCATGAAGCAAAGAATAATGCATCACTGCTGTCTTTCTGAATATTGGCCTCTTCTCTGTGATGATAACACAGACATTAGTTGTCAATTATATGTCAGCTTTCAAAAAAAAAAAAAAAAGTAAGCACTAGACAGCTTCACTCAGGTGGTCCCTGCAGTCCACACAGTCCAATTTTCTGACTGGAGAATTAAGAAAACATTTTGCTCATCATTTCTGTTATTTCAGTTAAAGTGCTGTGAGCAGCCCTTTGTAGATCTACTTTCTATTAAGAGAAATGCTTGCAAAGTTGTTGTGAGATATTGAGTATAGCCAAACAAACAAGCATTTAAGACAGCTTTTATAGAAAGTTTTATTCCTGAGCAGAGCAAAATGATTTCACTACCAAGAGATATGATTAAGACATAGCAAGATTTGTTTTCCTAGACTATGGACTATTTCTCCAATGGCTGAAACAGCTTTTTTATGGAACAGGTTAGCACAAGCACTCTTCAGGTGAGAACTATGTAACTAGGCATAGCGAAAATATCCATTATAACATAATGGCCGAAAATGAATATAAATGATACTAGATACTATCCATCCCTGAGGCAGTTTTGGCTGTGCACTGAAATTGGCCCAGCGTAAGGTCATTTATATCACATAATACAGGACCTAAGAATCTGAGAGGAAAAAGAAAGTTAAGCCAACTGTAGCAGATATATCTTCCTAATCAGCTTTTTGCTTCTGTAGTCAAGAATGGGGCATGTGCACCCCATCCATTTACTCAGCAGAGAGGCAGGTTGCCCTGTGGTGCTGGGATGGGAAATCCATACTCTGCATTTCTGGAACTGTCATATTTCTGTCCTCTGAAATCTATCCAGAGCCATGCTGCAAACACATGACTGAGCTCTCTTCTGCTTCCTGCAGGAAGAGTTGCCTTAAGGCAGGGGGAGGACTGGTAACTCTAATTCTGTGGGGTCCCCATGCACCTGGGGATGTCAGTTAGGATGTCAATCTCTGGAAGCAAATCTTGGAGGCAAAGTAAGGATCAAAACTAGACAACAGCTCAGGCTTTATGTGAAACATAAACATAATGAATATGACATTACAAGAAGAAAAAAAGAAATTCCTGATTTCTTTACTCAGTTTTCAAATGACTAGTACAGCAGATCTTCCAGAAGTTTGCTTAGGTAGGAGAGTTTAGGTGGGGGAACAAAGGCAGAAAGAGTTTCATCTCTTTTTCCTATTTTTCTCATTACCTTTACTGGAAACATAACTTTCTTGTTTGTAACAGTTAAAAAATTTGGTAGCTCTGCAGGAGAGATGATTTGTGAAATGCCTGAAGATAGAGCTGCTTTTAGATGACACGGTTGTAGCTTATTTTTGCAGATACAAACACAAAAAGAAAATTGCCTGTTGTATCTAAACTATCGTGTGTGCAATATTGCAGACTCTACAGAAATGCCTGCAAATGCCAGTTTGGACAACGTGCTTAATCCAGTAGAACATCAGCTGATGACAAAGAAAAGCTTATTCACAGAGCGTTTGTGCTGAGCCCGCATACTTGGTTCTCAGTGACAGGTAACAACGTGTCTTACCTATGTCAGGAGACAACTTATCCTAAGTAAATAAGCCACAACAGGGTTATGGAAAGTTTTGCCAGAAAGGGGAAAATGGGCTCTTGCCTCTGCCTCCACTACATCCTCCCTTGCCAAAGAAGACAGCTTATATTTGCTTGTCCTCTATTTGGCTGCGGTACAAAGTAGATATGGGAAGCACCCACACTACTGCTGTGCACTTTTCTGGCATAGAATGGTCTTTGTCCTCCTCAGTCACAACCTCAAAGGAGCTACCTCCTGCCTTCTCTGCTTGTAGTCAGTAAATTGCTTATGGACAGGAATAATATCTTATAAAACAGTAAAACAACTGAAAAAATATCATAAATTTCTCCACTAGCCAGCACTGAGAGCTGTCTATAATCCACGCATACTTTGTGAGAAGTCATAAAACAGCCTCTTTCCCCCTCCCTCTTGAAATGAGGCCCACAAAGTGGGTAAGTTTGAAAACTCTCATAAGAGGTTTTTCCACTGTTGCAAGTTTAGAAAAACTAATAAGAAAAATGCGCCCGTGTAGAATAAAGAACATGTAAGTAAAGAAGTCATTTGGATGAACTAATTACCAGGTAATTTTAATGATCGGTACCAATGAACCAGGTATTTTTCAGCACTGCCATGAAAACAATACGCTATTTTTACATGAAGAGAATCTGTTAACTGTCCTTTTTCGACTCCATGAAAGCCTGTACATACAGCTTACTGAAAATCACTTGGAGGAATTTAAAAGCAGAGTAATAATAAAGCTGCTAGAGGAAAGAAAATGAGAAAGCCTGCTATAGACAAGAGAATCTACTGAAAAGAGAGCATACTCATTGTTAAACTACTTTTGCCTAGTTCTTTGAAAATTCATGCATTGCCATAAAGCTGTTAATGGTAGCAAATGAGAACAAAGAAACAGATCTTTAAGATCTTCCATGAAGACAAACAAACAAACAAAAACTGCCTTATTCCTGCTAATACAGAAAACTTAATATGCACATTTGCAAAGCATGATTTCCAACTGCCATATTTCAATGAGCAACCAAGATCTATTCACAGGGTCAGCCCAATACCACAAACAAAACTGAAATATTCCTTCTCAAGTTTCCTCACTGTAGGAACTTGTACCTTGGAGGCAAGTTGCTATGTTTTAAGTAGCAAGCTGGGTGTGCAAGAAAATTAGGTATTTGAGAATCACAAAACTATTTTTGAAGAATTCAACTGGAAATACCAAGAAAAACATCTGATTATTACATACCAGTACTTGGAAGTCAGACAATCAGGTTACTGAGTTCACTTGATACTGCTGAGGTAGAAGTTTAAATTGTCCAACTAATTTGCCACTTCAGTGCCAAATATTTCCCAGGATCCAGTCCCATGCAAACAGGTTTGTTGCCACCAATTTTTTTCTCTTGCTGCCCTTTTTCTTTCAAAGACAGGTCTAAAGAATTAATACAGGTCCAGAGTGTCTCCTTTGCAGATGTTGCAGAAAACAAGGCAGCAGACAAGTTGCTGAAGTGATACTTTTCCTCCTGTACTCTTTTGTGTTTGTAGGAGAAAGAGGCTAAAGATGCTTAAATGGGTTTGTTGTAGTTCTTACTTACAGTTGCTACTGGAGACAAGCTATGCTCATTCCATGTCCCTCTGCCAGGGACAAGCTTTTACTAAGGCAGGTACTCACTGGGACTCAGCTGCAAGAATGACAGAGATGATGTTCTAATGTACCACCAAGAAAGGGTCCTGTTCCTCAGGCCATGTGAAATCATTAGGAACAAACAGCAGAATGCAGAACAAGCAGGGAGAAGTCAGGAAATCATTCTAGAAGTAATATATTTCCCTAATTTCTATAACTTCTTAGAATTCCTTCTCTAAATTTTGTGTAGTAATTTGGCTGCTATCTCCTGTCTAATTAGAACTAAATGTAGACTCTACTTTAGCTCTACTAATTCTCCTAATGTCATTATCTGGATTTTCCAGAGGTACTCAGTAACATCTACCCCAGTGCCCTTTACATAAGGTTCATTTCTTTTCCAAGTAATAACACAGGCAGAGGATTCAAGGGCTAAATTAGTTAGAGCTAAATAAGAATGACTTAAATTAAAGGAGAAAAGAAGCTGCTTAATTTGCACAGTAAATTTTTTCTTCCTTTTGCATTTCATTGCTTTTCCATCTTTCCTTTAATAAGATGTCTCTCCCTCCTCCCTAGTATCTTCTATTTGCAAGGAACTTCACATCAATCTTTTCCTTGTCCTTCTATTTTTAGTGCACATCTGTTCCTGTTTTGACCTCAATTCTCTCTCATCCAGGGCTTCATTTTTCTCTGTCTTTCCACTGCCAGATCTCCTCTCAGCTGTCAGAGCTTCTCGCAGATCCACAACCGTTCTTGTGGTCAGTGCCTTCCCCCTGCCCCCTTGCTGAGCCCACCAGGAGAGGGCAGCATCTCCCTCACCTCATTTCTTCCTCCCCATGGTGCCACAACAAATTTTCTCTGCGCTTATTTGATATTTTTCTAATACTTTAAAATGAACCCATTAACTGTGAATGAAACATGCTGGCCTTTACCAGCATGAGAATAAATGCCACATTTGTCCATTTCAGAAGATGTATTTCAATTTCCTTTAAATTAATAATTATGAAGTTTGTTATGAAATTTGCTGTGTTCCACCTCATTTTTTTCCTCATCTATCATGCTTTTATTCACTGGTACCACTTCCCCTTTCATTATTTTCATTACTTTGTTCTCACTTTTGGTAGGTTTTCTTACTTCCAGTCGAGTAGAAAAGTTAACACTTTTGCCTTCCATCAGGTTCTTGGCACTATATTTTTGTAGTGGCTTTTGGAGCGAGGTCTCCAGTCACCTAAATGTCTGCTGCCCATGGGATGGGCTCTGAGTCTGGGAGGCTGGCTGACTGTTCACTGGCCCTGAGACACTGGAAACAGGGATGCTACAGGGGTTAGGCTCCACATCCAAACTTGTAACGGCAGAAACAGAAGCATCAGCAGGCTGACCGTTTCAGGACCAAGCACAGGAGCATGCTTGTAGAACTCATTCTCTTGGGTACACTTGCTCTGACTGAGAGGGGGTGACAAGGAGAGAGCTGGCAGGTGCTGGCAAGTCACACTGCCTTCTGGCATTTGGCCCTGTCTGCATGTCCCACTGGACAGTAGTAAAAAAACACAAAACCCCTCTGCCTCTTCTCCCTGCCATTACTGAGACCCCTAATGCTGTTGCCCCATTTCAAAAAAAGATGAAGAAAAAAAAATTGTCATGGTTGTGCAAACAAGGATTGGCCAACAGAAATATTTCCCCAGTTTAGCTGATGTGCGATACTTCTTTTCCAGTCAAATATTTGTGTGGAGTTTCAGTGTTACAAGAGCATTGTTTTAACAGAATATTTTAACATTTCAGTATGAAAATTTAAATTCTTTAACTGAAGATGAGATGTCTATTACCTAAATACTGCATATACCTTTAGCAAATTCACGTTATGAGAGAGCAAAGAAGTCAGTGTTAGAAAAACTACTTCTAATTGCATGGAAGGAATATTGTAGGAAAGAGATGAGTGCACTGTAAACACTGCTCAACTGAAACGTTAGAAATTATCCCTTCTGCTTTTCTTCCCCCTTAGAGCACAAAGAGCACAGAGGATCTAATTAACATGCTTAGTGTCTCTCCAAAATTCAATTCAAACGCAAAGTATGCTATCAAAGGCTTGAACAACAGACAGAAAAGTAATTTGGGATGACTGAGCTATCTCTACAAATACGTTAATTTAGCTCTAATGGGTCTGTATGAAAAATGAAACCGACGCAGTTAAAAGGACTTTATCTGCTTTTAAGAGAGAATAATAAAGTTATTCCAAATTTTCTTTAACCTGAAAGCTGTCTAGCAGTTGTTGAGTATGACTGTGTAACTTGACAAATACAGCTGAGCACCCTGTACCTGTGGTTAGACCTGTGCGTGGCACTTTTCACTTCAGTAATCTTTTCTCAGCTAAGAAAGTTTTCACTCAGTGCCTTGCAGAGACAGAATCTTTGTGAACCTGCAGTTTTTCAAGTTCTGCCAGATGTCAGCGCCGAGTGTCATTACAGGCTTTACATTCCTTTTTTGGTTGTTTGTTACGGAAATTCTATACACTGGATTTCAAGCTACCCTGGTAGCTTTTCTCATCAGAGTCGATTCTTTGCTGCAGTATTCTGCGTCAGTATGTTGCAGATTATATACCAGGTCCCAGTATTGTTTATCATCTGCCCAGGGCTGCTGGGTCATTTCAGTAAACAGAGGATGGTAATCAGCTAAATTATAAAGAAGAAGAAAATAAATAGCTGTTTCTTTCAAAATCCCTGTCTGGAGTGGAATAAAGTAGACCCTCCCACATTCATTGCAGTAAATGAATAGCTCAATATCACCCATCAACTTTTCTCTTTTCATATGGATACACCATTCTGAGAACATTAAAGCAATTTTGATAAGAGGAAAATGGTTTATTTTTTTGTGTCTCGATTTCAAAGAAATGTTTTTTAAGAAGGAAGGTATATATAAAGAACAGTGCCTTATCACAGCACTCATATTAGCATTTTTTTTTCAAAGACGCCTTCTACTTGGTCCCAGCTACAAAGACAAAATCTGCATTTGAATACAGGTATACAAAATGAAGTTGAAAATAGTCAGTCTTATGGAAGAAATGGACATAAGCCAGAAAACTGAATTGTAGCAAAAGGAAGATAGAAAGTGTGTACGGAAAAGTAGCTCTTGTGTGTTAGATACAGCATCAGAATAAGAAACAGCTGCCTGTATTTCAGAAGCTTCATACTCATCTCAGAAACCAAATGCAAATTTCAGCTATTTGACTTTCAGGACATCACCAACTACCACCAACACTAATGTCAAAATAGTCCCTTATTTCACAAAACTATCAAGACTTGTAGTATTCTGAAGTAATTACGATGAGGACCTCTGAAATATGTGCTCTGATACATCCAGAGCTATCTGCTGAGATCCTGCCCTTTATGAGATAAAGAATGAACCCAGAAATGGCAGATTTGTTAGGGAAAAAAAAAAAAAAGTAAGTACTTATTTAACAGATTTCAGTTGCTCACCATATAAGTGGCTGGTTAGTTTCAAATTATAATGTGGATGGAAGACTTAGGTGGATGGATTTCCTAGTTTTAGTTTTTAAAGGAACAACCTGAACCAGGAACAAATTTTAGAAAGCCCTTATGGTGCAGCAGAGAGCTGTACGTTTAAACAAACCTAAGTGTAGCAGGAAGCACACTCTGTTGAGCCTTGTTTACACAGATAAAGCAAACACTGCTTACATCCTGCATCCTGATTTCCTAACTGTAATGCTTATGCACAAATTTACACATTGCTACACACGAGGGGAAGTTAAAAACAAAAACAAATAAACTCATCTCAACTTAAAACTCAGCCTAAAATCCATATAAAATTTAAACTTCAAACTGCAGCAGCAAAACGCAAGTAGGTCACGTTTACTCTGAATAGTAGAACGCTGTATCAATTAGGAAAAACAAAAATGCAAACAAGCCCAAACAAAAAAAGGATAACTTGAAATAAGCGTGGCAGGAGTTATCCTTATTACATAACAGTAGCCTACATTTTCTTTAAACAAGCTGGGTTGGCTTGACAAGATCCTAATTCAAAATATGCAGCTCTGAAGGTGTTCAGGTGGGAGGAGATTTCACAGTAAATGAGGACAGATTAAGGGAGAAGGAATCCAGGGAATACAATCTCAAAATAAGTCTGGTAATGGATACAGTATTGTCACTAGTATTATTTCAGTCTCTGCATAGTGCCGTGAGGACTGCTGTTTGCAACACTTAAACGCTATCTTAATATCTGTATTGTTACCATTTCTGAGCTGCAGGAACAAAGGAGAGAATCTCACTAGAATATTTTCCTCAACAAACTGGAACTTATTTATCCTTCCATGCTGAGAACTATGAACTCCAACAAACTTTCTGCAATGTCAGATCTAACATGGTTAGGGGAAAACAGGAATAAAGAAGAGAAGAAGAAGACACAATTTATCTCATGTCTTTTCCTTTTGTGGCTTCGTATAATGGTTACCATGTCAAGCTGCAGATGAAGGGAACGGCTGGAACCTACAGGCCAAAACAGCTTCAAGCCTGGCTATGCTCTCACACTATGAAATGGCTGGAAGCAGCCACAGTTCAAGGAGAAACAAATCCTTTGAGAAAGGTTGTTTTTCCAGAAAGGAAGTATATTCCCTAGTTATTCTCTCTTTTCTTTCCTTTTGTTGTTGCTGCTGATGTTGGTGAGACATTAGCATCAACTGATACTCTTCCTGGTCCCCATCTGCTGACATTTCAGTAACTAACAGCCCAGTCTGAGGATAAGGGGAAAAATAACATCGAGTTTGAAAAGAGAAAGTTGTGTGAAAGTTCATATGGGATTCAGTCTCCTGCAAGGCTTTAAAGTCCACTGTGTGTCCACAGCTAAAACATAATAGTGAGGAAAAATAGTGAGAGAAAATGAGCCCTTAATTGTAAACCCCACATTTTACCACTGTTATTCATACAAAGCAGTACCTAAACCAATGCCTTCAGTATGAATAATAATAAAAAAAGCTACTTGGAAAATAAAACATCAGGGAAAACTTGACTATTATGTTTTAAGTAATGTATTTTTAAGATGTATGGTGCCTCTTAGCATGTATTGCTCTTCATTTCCAGTGTGTTACAATCCTCAAAGAAGAAGAACTGACCATAGATTTCTAAGAGAATGGCTCTTCAACACCACAGACATCACCCAGCCCATGGACTGACAGACTCCATCTGCCCCCTTCTGCAGTGGTTAAAAGAACCATGCTCCACTCCAGGCCAGGAGGGACCTCGGCAGAGCAGTGCAAAAGTGATCCAGCCTGCAGCACTGCTCCTACCACCCTGAAGTGTGAGAGGGCTGGCCAAGGGCAGAGTAGACTTCAAGGCTACGTTTCTGATCAAAAACCCTCATAGATTCCAACCTAACAAAAGGATAGATGGAAAAATAAAACTACAGTCTGCAATCTCATTTTCTCTTTAGATGTAAACTGAACAATTCCAAAAGCAGAAACAAGCAAACAAAACAAGAACAACAAATTTTAAACTTGAAAAGACTATAAGCACAGTATTTGAGAAACTGGAGGCAGCATACACAGAAATGGCAGAAAATTATCCAATTTTCACTGTCAACATTGCTGAACTGTTGTCATCACTCCACAAGTACTTTGAAGCACTCCCACTTAATTTCCCATGTCTGTAATGTACTATATTTACAGATTTTTAATAGTTTTTAATGATTTCCAAAAGGCCTGGGGCAGTATGTGTTTATGATGATCCAAAAGTTTAAATTACAAACAGGTGTCAGAGGAAAGCACTGAGGAGAACTTACTTTCTTACTGTGTAGAAATCAGCAGCTGGTAGGTAACTTGGAACTTGCTTGAAAGAAGATGTATTTTTAAAAAATGTTTGCAGAACAGTAGCAGATTCTAGATAGTGCTATTATTTTCAGGCAATAAAAGCCTTTACTGCTCCAAATTTGGCTACTGGAAATTGCAGAGTGCACTATTAAGCAATAAAATGCATACCGGCTGTATTAAACGTTCACAAAGCTGTGCATGCTGAGTGGTCATACATACATCTTTTCTATGCAGGAAAGTCATAAAAGGTCATTAAGAGCTCTAACAAAGAAGTTACCAATATGACATGGTTTTTCTCACATGGTGCAAGCCATAGCCTTATATTTTTTCTGGTCAGTTTCATACCTTCTAATAAACAAAATATTCTAACTGTACATTTCCTTAAACTGTCCTTTTCCCTTTAAAATGTAAATTATTCAAAATGGAAACTAGTCCAGGATTCACCTATTTTCTAATGCTATTCTACTTGGCATCAGAAACATCTATCCAAATGTAGGTGCCTTAGTGACATGGTTAAAATTAGGAATGATTTGGGGTTGTGCCTTCAGAGGGAAAGGTTCAGCAAAACACTTTGCTGCACAAATCACTACCCCACATGGAGATACACTCATGTAGATACTTTTTCTCCAGCTCTGACTGAGACAAAGGAAAGCTCATTTCCACAGAAAACTGTTAGGCCTCTTCCGAACTCCTGAATAGTAACAAAACCTAGGTCAATTAACTGACACACCAGAAAATGAAAAGATCTTCTCAGTTATTCTGACATAAGCACATTTTCAGGACCTGCACTCAGGACCTGCTGCTTGACTGAATGTATACAAGTTTAGAAAAGGGGAAGGCACACAATGCTACATTTAATCATATGTATAATAAGAGAGAAAAACAAAAGGTGCACCAAGGCACCTGGGCCAGGAAGCTTTCACCCTGGCAGGGCTGCTGGACACTAACGCTTATAGACAAGCTCCTTAGTTCTGCAAAAGAGCAGTGATGTAGCTCTGCCTCATTGGCACGCACTGCAGGCACTCACACATTTCACGCAACGCTGATTAAGAGCTTGCTTTCTCCAGTTAGCCAGTGTTTTACGTCTGCGCTGCTAAGCATCTCAACACGGAGAGTTTATTCCTCTGACTAATTTTAGGCACGCGGTAACTTTTCCTGTAATTAGGCAAGAGACATATGGCTGTTGGACTGTACCTGTCACAAGTTGCCAGGTTGATTTTGAAAAGTTACAGGATGAATTCTGCAGGGAGCATTCCTGGGATCTCCTGGAGTGCTGGTGTTTATTGTGCAATTGCTCCATGAGCGAGGACGTGTGCGCGGTGTGTCAGCTCACATTAACAGCCCGCCGTCCGTCTGCCTCCCAGCAGTCCCGCACAGCTCCATCTGCCAAGAGCCACCCCCTGCTCCCTGCGTGCCTTGAGCTCCACCAGGCTCACACTGCCCAGGGCCCCTCCAGCTGACCCTCGGGCACTTATTCTCCACGTAAACATAAAGCTTCTGGTCTTAACTTCAGCTACTCCCCACGCGTGCCAGCCCTAACCTGATCTCACCTTGCTTCAGAGCAGGAAAGCTGAAACTGAATGCAGGGTTTTGAATTTTCAGCCTATTCCTCCCACTTCCCTTTTTTCTTCTAATTTCTTGGCCCCAGGCCAGGAAGGATGGTAAGTTCATAAAGACATATCTAGCCTGGACGCATCTAGGGGGATAACATGAACAGAGCTGTGGATAATCTCAGATAAATCATAATCACTGCTACTTATCTGAGATTTGCTTGATAGACCTAATAGGATAATTTTTACTCTTAATGCGTATCTGTTTCTAGACAGGCAATGTGATTATCCAGCATTGGATTTCCACTGTAAAATTAAACTTGCTTTCCCATATGGCAGCAATTGCAGTACAGGATCTCAGTAGGCGTAGAAAACAGAGTACAAGAAAGATAAATCGCAGAAGCAAATTATGCCAATTCTGAAAACATTTTTATGCAAATTGAAAGCTAAGACCTGCATTTTTAACTAAACAGCTCAAGTGTATTGGGATCAACATGGTTTTGAAAGCCCTTACAAAATCTGGTGTACTGAGATGTAAACACACATTGAACATTATGTAAAGTTGGCAAAAAAAAAACCAACAAAACTCTATATATTTTGTAGGTGAAAAGAACACCAAAAAAATTATACAAGCAGGAGGAAAAGAGGTTACTGCACTTGGTTTCCCTCTTCTCATGCCTGTATGTCAATGAACAAAAGAGTGGTACTTACTAAATCTAAAATGACCAAAAAGTTAAGTTCTTACTAGGAAACACTGAGGGCTACAGGAGATAAGACAATGTCTTTCATGTGCACTTACAATTAGATTTTTTTTGTATAAATACATATATATCTAGAGAGAGAACAGGCCCATTTTTCTATTCTGCTGTGTGTGTTCAGAATGGCATTTGTGCAATAAACTACTTTTTATTGCTTCTCCTTGCCATTAATACTGCAAAGCTACTTTAGAAAATGAGAAGACAGATTTTACCTTATCTCATATAACGATACAATTCTTAGTAAAGCGCAACACTACTGCCATTCTACACGATTAAACTAAGAGATGATACTAACAATCGGAATGAGGTTCAATTGATATTTTAGAGTTTAGTGCCAGTTCTCAGAGTTAGACTTTTAGAAAGCTGTGTGTGCATGTTTGTAGGTTTGTATTCACTAATAAAAGAAGGGCACTTGCTGTACAACTTCCTTGGATTTGCATCCAGTTTCATTACAAGCCTCTTATTTCAGTAAACATCTACAGGTAGATTCTGGCTTTCAATTCATTAACATAATTTGTTTTCAAATATTGTATTACTTTGTTTTTCCCCTCAAAGATAGCTGGAATAGGATTTAACATATAAATAGCATTATGTAAGCTTAAAAAAAATGCACTGTTTTGTAAGATCAATATTTATTTTCTCTGACCCTAAAATATACTTGCATGAAATGCATAATCTAATGAAGGATACTTGTCAATTAAGATTAAATAAAAGATCATTAGAAACTTTCAGAAAATTGATTTGATTCTCTTCTTACTTCGGGACAATTCACATTGAGATATATACAGAACAAAATATCTACTTTCTGTCATTTTAGTAGCTGCTGATTAAGTAAATGAGACTGGAACGAACATTTACAATTTCCTGAGCATCAGTTTTTAAAAGCAAGGTTTTAGCAATATAATTAAATTCTAGTACATTAATGTACATGGCAACTTTAAAAACTAAATCATATTACCAGTGAAGCATTATGCTCCTAATTTTTTGGAGTACAAACTGGGTGGTTTATCTCCTAAAAAGGGGTTCAGTAACACTCTAGGATGAATTACTTAATGATATCCTCATTTGTTCCACTGAACTTGTTGCTAAGAGGTAGGAGTTCTCCTTCCGAATACTGTATAAATCCATCCTGGTGTGCTGTGAAGTAAGGGAGTACTTAATCACAGAATCTTCACATTTGTAATTAGGAAGCCATATATTCCAAACAAAGAGAGGTTATCTGCATCTCACATGAATTCATATAGACCCAGACATGTCTCTAGTCTACTGTGATAAAAGAAGGCAGCACAATGAAAACTGCCTCCGCAGGGGAGCTATGATGGTCTGTTTGTTATAACAGATCACTGTTTATTTTAGAAACCACTGAAATTCTTTTCTGTCTCTGACAGTTACTGTCTGGTTACGGTAAGCTCATTTTATATTGGCATTCTTCAGTTCATTTATTGGAATAGCTCCTGGCCCTACATGCAAAAGCTCCCCCCACCTCATCTGAAGACAAAAACAAAAATAAGTACAAGTGCACAGCAAGAATGAGATGTACTTGAAAATAATATCTAGCTAGGCAAGCAGCTCTCTAAAGTATTAGCAGATCAGCATGTGGCCATGACAGGAGAAGATATCTAAATTCTCTCCTCTTCCATTTCTTTTTTTTTTTTTTCTTTCAGAGGAATGAAGCAAACTGAGTCAATCACAGCACATGCTTAGGATTAGGAAAGGCTGTCATTTATCAGAGAGCTCGGGGCAGTCTCTGGCCCAGGACAGACCTTATGCATGAATTTGGTGGCACATAGGGGAAAACTGCATTTATCAGTCTCGGGCCTTTTGGAGAAAATGTCCTATTTTTTAAAAGCAGTAAATTGTAAGCAACCTTGCAAAGCCAGCTCTGAAATCCCAAGAAATGCCATTATGGCTTGATACATTTCTGCAAAAATACTGCATTTCCATCTTCCTAATATTTATCTACAAGACCTTGGGCAATGCACATACTACACATAAATTGTTTACACTGTTCTGCAAATTACTTAAGGAATTATATATAGTAAAGAAGATGGGAATAATATATATCACATTTGTCTGTAAAAGGCAAAGAACAAGCAGCAAAGAAGAAAAATAAGCCTATTAGTACTGTACTCAGTAGCTAGATCCCATTTAGAATTACCTTAATTAACGCCAGTCCTTGATTTCTCATGGTTACTGAAACAAGAAACAGATCACTAAGAGTTGCCAGTGTTTACATCCTCAGTAAATCCTCACATGATTATTATGCTTTAATTTTCTAACAGGAGAATACACCGCTTTTGATTTTACTGCACCCTCAGCTTGTTCATGCCTTTCCAAATATTATTTCAACAGGAATACTGGTGATGGCACAGCCCTGGGGAGCACAGAACTCCCAGGGCTAGCATGGCCAGCATACCATACCTGAATGTTTTATCAGCCACAGTGGGTGAGCAGACGTCAGACATGACATAAAACCAGGCTGCACAAAGCATCCCAAGTGCAACAGACCACACAGAAGAATTATCCCAAGCTTCTTCCTTCCAAAATAATGTTTTTATTCTTTGCAATTAACTAATAGTCTTTTCAATATCTGTGCAGCTGCTACTCTATATAGCAAACTCCAAAAAGCATAAATTCTCTCTAATCATTCCTGGTCCTATTTTCTGAGCTCGGCCTAACAACCAAGTCAACACCAAGCTTTCTTAGCAGTAAGTAGAAAATCTATTTTGATATACTGTATGACTGTTATGTAACAGTTTGATTAATTTCCACACTGCATGAGCAAATACTTCCTTCTAACACATGCTCTGTGTGTTACATCACACTCCTTCCATAGTAAACTTTACATAGACATCTATGTGTTTATATCTTTCATAAGCTCTAGTACTAAGTAGCGTTTTCACCAGAAAATACATAATTCAGCAGTTCCCAAACTTCCTTGCTCACAGCCACGTTACATATGTTTCTGCTTCAATTCAGCACCACAAGGATCTTTGATAGACAAGCACGTTACTCCTGCAAACTTACACATACAGCCAGATCTTTCATACATCCTCAGCACTCACTGTTCCTAGGGTGCAGCAATTTGGGGGTGGGAGGGGGATCTGTTCTTACCACCTGCAGTGCTGAATTCCCAGCTACACTCACACTGACTCAATGTTGAAACAAACTGCTTCAAGCTGGGCTTTCCCACTACTAGAAGACGTGTTATGTGAAAGGATGCTTGAGCAACTTGATCCTCCTAAAAACACATCGGTGGATTCATTCTATTCTGTATTCCTGGAGGAAAAACCCAATACCACTGGCCTTTTCCCAAGCTCCTGCCCTGCTCAGCCTCCCTGGTATCTCTTCATTTGCATCACAGCCACCAGATCTCACTAGGACATCCTGAAAGGCTCTTCCTTCTCCACTCCAAGAGAAGGAATGGGGAAAGGAGGGCTTCTGAGCAGCAGCCCAGTGTAGAGCAGGCATCACATACATCCTGCTGCCTGCTCCAGAGCTTTTGAGGTTGTAATCACTGATACATCCTAGCTTGGTGGATAGAGTTAAAGACACTATGGATAATTCTTTTCCACTGAACAGACAAAACAGGAAAACGAGAACTCTTCTGAGTTTCAGTGACAACTGGGAATGGAAGAGAAATCATCTTGATGTTCCCAGATGCCCAGCTTATCAACAGGTGACAATGTGGCCATGAAACAAATTTCTGAAACAAGACCATCAACTGGAGTAAAAAAATTACTTCTAAGAAATACGACTAGTGTTCTCAGGATTTCCTTTATATTTAATGGGGATGGTCATAACAACTCTTGTGCATGGGGCATTTCTGCTTATAATTGCTGAATAAAACAGCATTCAGGGTATCTGGTTCTGTCAAGCCACCCAGACAAAACTCAGACTGTTTCAATGGGATCACAGGTCAAGTCTATAATATTTTTCTTTTATTCTTTTCAGGAGACAGAGATTATATAAAATCTATCTTTTCTGTTAGCACTGTCAGACCTCTGCAATACACAGGTGCTTGATTTATGGTATTAGTTTTCTAGGTGTTTTGATACCCTGTCATTCCAATAAGCTATTGAGATTGAAAGGTGAATTGAGAAGAGAGGAGGAAAATGTCTCGGCTCCTTTGACAGCCTGGAAAGATTTCACAAAGGCAATGCTCCTCCAGAGGTATTGCCATATAAGCACAAGCTCTTTCCCCAATCAGCTGGCACTTACACTATAACACTGCTGGCTGTCACAGGAATGAAGATATGCTACCTTCTTGAGACCAGCACAAGAAAATGCAACAAATCACAGAGAGACATCAGGAAAACTTGCATTAACTCCTGCAACAGTAAAACACTCTGCTTCTGCAGCCGGAGGTAAAACTCCTAAGACAGTGCAAAAACTGGGTTTGGACAGAACTACAGCATCACATGGCTCTTAAGAGTATCACATCTGAGTACTCATGCTCAGTGATTATACCAAGTGGACTAGATGCCACTGGGAAACCTGATTTCCTTGTGAACCTGTGTTGCTATCTTTGAACATTTTAAAACACATGGTTTGCTCATACAAAGTCGTACAGGACTGTTGCATATCAGTTGCTCTACTTAAAGAGAGTGAGTAAATAGATATTTTCAAAGCTCATTTGAAGATGGAAGCATCAATCCCTGACTATAGCCTCAAAACAAGAATTTCAGAGGAGCCAGTCACACAAAACTCCGCACAGAGAAAAGCCCACAGGTTCTCTGAGGAGAATTGTGCAGAGCAGCTCGCTAAGGTCTCTTCAGGGCCATCACATTAGCTGAAACAGGGTACCTCTTATTTAGCCCTTCTTCCTCAAACAAACAGCTTTCAAAACACCTGTCACAAGGCACATGGTTCAAATATGACTTATCCGTGGCCAGAACAAGGCACAGGTGTCTCACCAGCTAGCCTTTTGGTCTCATTTATCCTCTTGCTTTACAGTCCATCTAAGGCAATGGTCGTTAGGCAGGCATGACGGATCTGCTTTTATCCAAAGCTTCAGAATGGAGCATTAGCAATCTCCTCTCTGAGCTGCTAGAGAAACAGAGGTGGTGTGCTTGGGAGTAGATAGAAATTAATTTTCTTTTTCCTGGTAATTCCCCTAAGATTTTAGGATGCAGAATTGACTGAGATGTGCATGAACTAGGGAAGAGGTATGGGAATCCCACAGAATGAAGCATCAGTGCAGAAGCCTCCAAGACATCATAAGGGATTTTATTTCAACACATCATATATTCATTATTCTGCAGGGTTTAAAACTTCTTTGTTCTGTCAATATGTGTTAGGCACATCTGAGCTGCTGTATGATACTGCTGCCATTTTTCTTCATGGAGATTCGGGGAAGCTTCCTTGGCGCTAACAAAACAATTGGATGTAACAGAAAAGTAACCATTCACTGAAGGTACCTCTGAAGGAATAGCTTCAAATAAGCTTCCTGAACTCAGGCTAAAGAATCTTCTTTACCTTAAGGATCAGAGCTATCATTCACTAAAAAGAAGCTGTATGAGAATTGCTGCTGAACAATTCGCAACACTGTCCCTTTGTATGACCTGAAAATGTACTTTTCCCATGGTAACCAAGAAAGCTATTGGTTAAAACATATATACATATATATGTTCTGTAATAAAAATTCAGACTGGCAATTCTTCAAATAAAAACCTAAAATTATTTTTTTTGTCCTTCTTACAAGCACTTCTCTTTGATTCATTATAGCAGGTGAACTGGTTTTTGCATGTTTTTTCTCATTTACAAATTGCAGTGACATATCAAGATGAAGTGGACTACAATGTCAGATCAACCGTTGCAAGATTCTTTTCTCTTTCACTATACAAGATATTTTCCTATTCCTTTTCCATTAAACTCTTCTCAATTATTAAAATATTACATTCAATTTGAAGAATAATGAAAATGTATTCTTCAATTATTTTTTGCTTCAGGCCTAAAATAATTTGTTACTGATGCTAGCAAAATGAAACACCTGCTTTACAACATGTTAAACATAGAAATCTCACCAATTTTGCTGCTTAAAATTCACTTGCACGTGGTTCATCTCACACTTGTAAGATTTTATTAGCTATTCCTTACTTGCAACTCACAGGTAAATCAATTTCTAGGTTGCCAAATATATTCCTTGACAATATAAAATATATTGTCATATAAAATATACAATTTCATTGATTTCTTGTGCATTATTTGGTAATAGTACTGTTGAAACACCTCATGATAAGACTGTTATTAATTCTAAATCCTTACAAATTACCACACAAAATTCTCGACCTCTTCAAATTTTTCCAATGTATTAATTCTTCCATCAGAAATCCTGACATGTTAGTAGAATATAACTACATTATTTTCCTACTATTTTACTTTGGGTGAGGATATTTGACACCTTTTTAATGACCAGTTGCAACTTCTATGCTGATTCATTCTTTCTTGCCTTCAGACTAAGATCTCATATTGCTACTGCAAAATCTGACTGCATTGCCAGTGAATGAATACGCATGATTTCTGTGGTCACTATCTTACATACAG
Organism: Oreortyx pictus; assembly: GCA_036925125.1. NCBI lineage: Eukaryota > Metazoa > Chordata > Aves > Galliformes > Odontophoridae > Oreortyx > Oreortyx pictus. The sequence continues at coordinate 7,746,974 of JAUPFR010000006.1, read as the reverse complement.
AAAATAAAAATAAACTTAAAAAAATGTATAAATTAAATTATTTGGTCTAATATGAAATAGAGACTGAAACTACTGAGTTTCTAATTCAGTAGTGCTACTACACACATGCTTGCACAGCTCCAGTGTCTCCCTCAGTTTTTAAATCTACTAGTATCGAAAGCAATAAAGAAAGCAAGAAAAAAGCAACAGAGGAAGCAAGAAAAGCTCTAAATACATTTAATTTCAGAAGTGCTTTTACAGGAAATCTGAATAAAAATTTGTCATATGCTTTCTCCAGAGAGCACCAGTCTTGCAGTTCCACAGTGGTAAACAGAAATACAAACAATTTTGTCACTCAGGTTAATTCTAGTATGGTCATTCAGGAAATAAAAATTGATTAGAATACAAAAAGAACCAGCCCTACCAGTGCAAGACAAGTGTTTTGGGTGGTTAAAACTAACCAAATAACCTACTAGGCAAAGAAGCATTTCAAGTTATTTGAGGATCTTATTACACAGAGAATGTGTTCTCTCTTCTACAGAAACAGGTTGACATACTGTAGTTAAGGCTATATTTATATATAAATATATATATATATATGTGTGTGTGTATATATATATATATATGTGTGTGTGTATATATATATGTGTGTATATATATATATATGTGTGTGTGTGTGTGTGTGTGTGTGTGCGTGTATCTTTATTCTGGTAAGTAAGATAATTAAGTAAGATACTCTGGTAAGTAAGATAATGTTTGTGACCGCAGTCTTGAATAAAATTAAGCATGGCCTTACTTTTACATGAATAAATATTATGGAACATATATGAAAGATGAAGACATGAAATCTACTGCTTCATAGAATTTGTCAAACCATTTCAGAAAGAATTAATATTTAGTGCTAGATAAGGATGAAACAAAAATGGGAACAAGGTGGTTAGAATCCATATTAACACTTGATTAGGTAAATGAATGACGAAGAAAATGTACTATTTGTTAAAAGAAAGAAAGTAAGAATAAACGGGGCTGATGCAGAGTTTATGGATGATAAATGCTCCACTGTGAAATCCGGTATTTGAATACATTATACATTCCCCAGGGCATGACTAAACTATGAAATGCCTATTTTACAACTAAGTTTTAGAGTCTATACAAGGTGATGATGCAATGAAAATAGAATATTGTGTGCACTTTCTCAGACAATCCTTGATTAGAATGAAGACAATAAGGCTAGGAGGAGAAAAATTTTGATTGAGGGAAAAAAAACCAACACAATACTATGCATGCCAGAACTGTAGGCATACTTAGGATACAGGGCAAAAAACAGCAGAAAACCAGAGGATCTTTACTCATGTCAATGGCAATGGAAAATTAAGAAAGCTGAAAAAATAAATAATAATACATACAGGAATTAGAAGTATACACTTCTAATTACCATCAACACTTCAAATGTAATCACTGATGCAAATCCTGAGCTGATATTAATCAACATTACTTCAGCAATTCCTTTGAGTTGTATTTTTGCTCTGACTGAAAATTTGGCCCTGGACTCAACAACCTAGAGAACAGTTTAACATAGCTACCAGTGGATATCAAACCTTGACAAATAATACTGAAAATTATAATATGACCTAAACCTGCTGACTAAAGAAATAGAAAATTTTTACTAAATTGCTGATCTGTGTCATTAATGTTTAGTATTCATAATTACGCCATTCTGCATTCTTTGAGATAAATAGCAATGTTATTGGTAAACAAGAGTTAACAAGAGTTAACAAAAGCTTTCTTCAGAGTCACTGTTAATCCTTCAGAGAGTGCAAGGAAAATAGGAAAACTTCTTTTGCTGTTCAAATGGATGCTCAGACAATTAGATCTCACTCATCTAATTAATGAGATCAGATGCTCACTAATCTGCTTTATTAGTTTTAAGGCAGCTGAGAAATCCATATGTCAGTCCAGCAGACTGTCTGTCATAAATCTCATGGTACTTGTTTAGTGAGACAGTCATCTGACACAGGTCTGCCCTTCAACAAGATTTCAGGATTTCTCACTGTGCCCCAACTTTTATATCTATATGAGCAAAATATAGCAGCATATATTCCGTAGAGAACACAAGATTGACAAATATAAGGAAGGATACACAGAGTACTGAAGATATAAGTACTATAACTTCTGTACCAGGAGACAAGATTTTGCAGAAACAAAGGCCAAGCACTGACTGCAGCTACGTTCAAAGCACAGCAACCAGAAGAGCTGTAGGAAAATTTACCACCAACGCTTTGATCGAAGTGACTGTTGGATAAAGTTCCCACCCACTGTGTTCTTCATTTTGCAGATATTGACATTTTAGAATCATTTTATTTATCTCAAAATTCATCTATATCTCTTAATTCATCTATAACCATTCTAATAAGAATCTCCCACAGGTACTCAGCAATTTTTCAATGTGAAAATGCTCAGCCTCTCTATTCCTTAGCAACCCACTTACTTCATCTAAAAAGCAGCACCACTTCCAGTGTGAAAACTGACTGCAGTCATCTGTATCGTTCTTGATGAGGTGTTATTGGTTTCTTTGTCACTTGCAAAACAACTTTTTGTCAGTTTTGCATTTCTCAACCACAACATAAAGAATAATGTTGTGGGCTTTTTTTCCTGAATATTTGCAGCCAGCCTGATCTTGTTTAAAAAGAGGTTTATTTTTCCCCTTTTTGCATTTGCTATTGAATCCTAAATTGAATCCTAAATCAAGCTAAAATAGGCATTAAGGGCATTCTTGAAGAAACAGTCTGTTGCATACTTTATCATTTAAATAGATCAGACCAAACCACCTCAGTAACAAAAGGATTAAGGGAACAGCCCGCCAGAATTATGCTTTTAACTTCAGAAGTGATCATTGTGTTTACCTCCAGAGAGCATTGTGAGAGAGATAAACGGCTGCTGTTGATCTCATCAACATGTGGCAACCTTTCTCCTCTCATAGAAACTGAAGACAGAATGGCTAGGGTTGGAAGGGATATTAAACATCATCTTGTTCCAACTATTCTGAGCTGGTCCTGGGGCACCACCCCACTGTCCCTCTGTGGCCTCAGAAAAAGGAGCTTCATAAGGAGCCAGGAAAGGCAGCAGCATGTCACTTTGTTAAAAGCAGGAACCACTTGCCTGGAGGCTCCCAGCATCTCCCTGAAAGGGTGGACAGCAATCTCCAGGACTCTCCCTCAAAAGAGGCTGTTCCAATTTCTCTTGCAAAGAGAAACTGCTCTGGTAACAGTGGGTTGTATGTCATGTATCTATGGGGTCATCAGGGAGAATGATAACCAATTCTTAATGGTTGTCAGCCAACCACAAGGAGCTGTGATGGATTGTCTCTCCAATAGCCACAGAAGGAAAGAGAATTATCCCGCAGCTTGGAACATGTCTTATTTTCTTATGCCTCACAAAATGATAGAAATTAAGTAATAATACAAACATTCCCTTTCTTGAAAATCAAAAGCACTTTAGAATATTTTATAAGTGCTTTAGAAAAGTACTTGCAACATTAACTGTCAAGGCACATGTATAACTTTTCCATTTACTGTTACAGTAAATACACTATCATAGGCACCAAAGGACAGACTGAGACGCCCAGTACTGTAGGTTGCAATAGCACTACCAGAATCAAGGAATTCTGACTCCTAGTTTTCTGCCTTACAGATGTCAAGCCACTTTTCTGTGACCCAATAAAAACAAAAGATAATATAAATAGACTAAAGGTGTTTTCTATGTTAACTGTCCTATCTTGCTAGATAACGTTCTTGCTAGAACTTAATCATCAAGTTCCTGTGCAAACTATGCTTTAAATATAGCTCTTTCAGCTTCTTAATTATGAAATTAAGCTGTAAAGCAGCACTGAAGGTCATGTACAATCAAAATCACGATTCAAAGGCAGTGGCCGAAGTAATGGCCCTTTGATGCAGATCGTTTTACAGTGGAATATCACCTTCTTTCATTATTCAGTCTAAAGAACTTCCTATGAAAAGAAAACATTACTGGACATAACTGTGGGAAAATAATTTGTCTTAATGATGACACTGATGTAGATTGGCTTGATTAGTAATACAGATTAGTGCATTAGTTTAAGAACTAATATATTAGCTTAGTAAAAGTAATCCACGAGCGATAGTTTTAAAACTTTCCATTTCAGCTTTAGTGGGTGGACAGTCTGGTTTTTTCTCAATTTTGCACTGGGGACATAATAGAATACTTGTATCTTCTGTCTCAATGATTTTGCCTCACAAGAAGTACTGGAATCACAACAGATGACTTTTTTGCCTCAAAATGTGCAAGGACATTTTTCTCAGGTTCCACAAACAAAAGTAGCTTACTGTGGTCTAATAACCAATGGAAACCTTCCAAACTGGGGAAAAGTGAATGTGAGTCAAAGGTTTCAGTGATGAAGCTGGCAAAAAAAGGGGAAGAAGTAGGTGGGCACCCAACCACCCTGAATACCACTGAGTGTGCCCAAAGCGACATTACCACATACCTATGAGTCCTTGAGAAACAATGAATATGTATGTGTCATGGTTTTATGATTTTTTGTCATATTATTGGTATCCCACATCATAACATCATGTTATTGGGGGTTAAAGAGTTAATGCTCTAGCTGTGTGGATCATTGATAGTTATGGATATGCCTGTCTCAGAAGAGAAGAACTACATTACCCAGAGAACTGTGTGATGCTTTGCATTTCTACGTTTCTACTCAGAGAGAAAGATAAAAACTGTCTGCGGTCATGGGACATTCTTTTTCCTTTGGGGACTGACTCAGCAGTGGGTGCTCGCTGCTGTCTCACCTTCAGCGTTAGTGTAAGGCCTTCAGTTTATTGGACACTCTCCCTTGCTCGTTTTATTTGATTTATTAGCTTCAATTCCAATTATATTGTATTATATTTCTTTGCTTTTCTATATCTTATTTAGTAAATTAGCTTTCCTCCTATGATTGTTGCTGCTGTTTTGTTTTTAGGCCCATCTCCCTTTTCCCTTTCCCCCTTCCCCTTTCCTGGGGCATGGGTCCACGGGTCCCCCACACCAATCATCACAGAACCAGGCCAAACCAGCCTGGTAAACTGGTGACAGTATGCCACTGTACTATGTATGTCTTAACTGCATAAATGTAGAACCTGAACTCTAGGAGGGCCCTCTTGCTTGTCAAGATGCCCTGTGTGCATCATGAGGAATAAAGGAATGCCACTTTCTGACACCACCTTGGTGTTAGTGTTCCTGGATTTTGGATAACGACATCAAGGGATTATGCTGCAGTCTCACAAATTGCATGAACAACTTTTAAGCTGTGTTTTTACTGCACAGCATAATACTTCACTAGCATATACTGAACAAACATACTCTAATTTGTTCTCCCAGCACAGGAAAGATAAAAGAGTGTACCAGCAACTTCTCTTTTACCAAAGGGTATAGAAGATTCAAGGGGCATAATTGACTGGTAAGAGCAATAATAAGGACAGTGAGGACTCAGCCTGGTGCAAGGCTGCTACTGCCTCCTCCTGGAGTGGCCACCATCTTTCTCTGTATTTTTACCTCTTCTTAATTCTTTCGGACATCTTGGGTTTGTGGTAGGTCATATAAAAATTTAACCAACTAGTCTGAGAGGAAAACTAGTGGCAGCAACCGAACCTACTGTCTAACTGAAATAGCCTGAAGAAATTACGTTATTATGTGCCAACAACAGAAAGTTAGAAATATAGAATAAAGCAAAATCTTGGGTTACATTCATATAAGAGGCTAATGCTTCTCTCTTTTTTCCATCAGATTCCAGTCTGCCTGTGGGGTGCCTTGAAGAACAAAGGCAGCATTGCCTGACATGGGTAAGGACCAATCAATTCTGATACTGCAAAATGAAATTTTACAGGATTACAAAACTATAATATATTATGTTGAGTGTGGGTTGTTTTTTTTTTTCCTCCCTGCTTAACAGATCTGGGTTAGGGAAAAGGTTAGGGAATTAGCATCTGGACAGTCAAAACATACTAGCAATAAATATGACTTTAAAAAAATTCCTGATAAATTTAACATTTCTGTATCGCAGTTTCCTTTCTCAACATAGATTGATCAAAAAAATACAGGAATTGAACCAAAGCCTAGCCTTCCTGAAACAGACATGGAAAAGAGATGAAGGCAGAAATAAAAACTGAAAATGGACATGCAAGCTCATTTACTGCACCTTCCACAAAATAAAAGGAGGGGGAGAAGATGGGCAGCAGGTGGTGTAAAAGGTTTTCCCATAAAACATTATTGATGAATAAAAGGCCAGCAACTAAATTCTCTCACTAAATTTTGAACAGCTATTGAAAGAGAAGAATATGTGGCCTATAAACTCTGAATGGTTGTAAAATTAAGTACAGAAGAATCAACCAAATGATGGCATATAGTCTGGGACAGGTTGAAGCTTAGGTGCTTGTTAAGAGAAGCCTGAAAAACAATTTCAGAAAAGGTTGATATAAAGATTACTAAATTGTTTTTTAGTGCTATTACAGGAAAATTAGAAGGAAAGATAGGATGAAAATAAAGTCAAGCCTGAATCTATAATGAACTAACTTCCTCTACTTTGAACAGCAAACACATAAGAAATTGCTTGGCTATTGCACTGCAAATAGGCTGGTAGATAATGTTTACAGGTAACTGGCAAGGGAGCAAATTATCTTGATTTTCTTTTTTTAATTTAATTCTAGCCCTCATCTGCAGTGGGGCTTAGCTGAGGCAATCATGGGTGCTTACTGCAACTTTTCCCCGCCACAGCCTTCCACTTCTACCACCAAATAGCAAAACTTTCCCAATCATCTGTCAATGCTGGCTTTTGATCCATGTCAGCATTAATAAGAAAATATTCAGTAAAATAAATAAATGCAATTACTCCTGATAAAATTATGTAGTTATTAATACAATAACACTTTTGCAAAGTTTACCTGGTTTGGTGGATAGCAAATGTGACCATGCCTAACATGCAGCTTTGCAGTCATGATGCTGCGTATGTTTTATGTCTGTTAGTACATAAACATAAGAGACAATGGGAGTGACATCAGTGTTCCTTGATGCCCTTTTAAAATGCCTTTCACTACCTGAAACATTCCCTCTCCCCACAACCTTTTCAGAAAAGAGCAGTGGAGAAAAGTAATGAGGGGATATAGGTAATAAGGGAAACATATAGTTCTGCAAGCTTGAATTTTATTTTTTTTAATTTTGTTTCATGATGAATTATATCACTGGAAATGCAGTTTATGCTCACAGACTGATAACTGGATTATTTCAGATCTTTACAAACTCAGATTTCTCATTTCCTGTTTGAACAAGCAATATATAGAGAATATGATCTTTGACATTTTAATTAAAACCTATTAAAAAGTCTACAGCAAGTAATAAAATACAAATTGGCTGCCTAATTTTAACCTGCATTACAACTGTGTCATGAAATCAGATAACCATGGAGAAGAATCTCACAGCTAAGAGCATGAGCTGAGCAAAAAAATTCTGGGGCTGACACCTAATTAAGATACTTCCCCCTGATGAAGAAAGTTCTTCATCTATTACTGTATGTTACTGTGGTTCAGGCCTATATTTAAAAGGCCATTAAAAATTTACCTGAAGGCAAAGTTAATCTTTTTATTTGACAGATAATAGCAGCTTTTCACAGTAAGCATTGAAGTGAATATTCTATTCCTTTATGACCTAATGGCCATTCTGTTTAATCTGAATGGAGTGAAGATGTACAAGAAAATACACTTAGGGGATATACTAATACACATCAATTATGGAGAGAGGTAAAGTGCTTTAAAAAATAGCAGTAATCTATTGTAAATGATCTCAGTAAGCACCCACAGATACATGGAGAACTAAAAAAGACACATTAAGATCTATTTGGATTCTGCTCATTATCGATATGTTCTTCTCAGCTCTTAAGAGTACAGCAATTGGGTAATTAACTTTTGAAAGGGAAGAATTTAAAGGAACTGAGTATCTATGGAACACAGGAGGCTTTCTACTTATTTTGTTCAGTGCTAACGAATCTTTCTAATCTGCCTTCCATCTACATTGCTGCAAATGTGCTGAATCCAAGTGACATTTCTTCTGAAGGTATCATGAAAGTAAATGTGGTTCCATGAAATACCTTCATTTATTTATTTACTTTTGTCAAAAGAAAAAAATAAGCAGAGAAAGTTGTAAATAAACACTGCCTGTGCTAGCTCATATACAACAAGCACTTGCTTCCCCTGGAATTTCATTCTGAAATGTAGATATGAATATGACACAGGTTTATTTATTTAATAAATTGATGTTATGAGTTATACTTGTGTCTAATAAGGTAACCTGAAACAATACTCCCCAAAAGTTCTATGTGCAAAAACCTGTATGCAACCTCCAAGAAGGTTTACAGCATTTTCCCAGTGAAATCACTGGGATTACAACCAAAAGGACTCAGGCTGCGAAGATGTAAAAGACTCACTCAACTCCCACTAAAGCAGTGAGACTTTCAATTGAATCTCATGAGCAGAGGATCTGTACTACACATAGTAAGTTCAAGGAAAAATGTGTCTACTCAGCAACTCTTAGAATGGGATGCTTAGGACATAAGGACATATCTACGTCCTTGCAACTCTGTGTTTAAGAAAGCCCCAGTGTTCTACTGCAGAACAGATCATTATACGGGCACTGCTAGCTGTGTGCTGAGAATCTTTTCTGCGGTTTTCTTGTTCATTTAGCTGTATATCAGTGTGTTGGAATGTAATCAAGGTAAAATGCAAGAAAGCCATCTCTCCAGAACAACATCCATCATCTGGGGAGTAACTATTGTCTGTCAGATTCAAACCATTCCTTAGACCCAAAAGATGCCCCAGACAGACAAGTGCCATGTAAAAAGGATGTGTTGACTACCACGCCTTCAGCCTTCTGACTAAACTGAGGAACAAGAATATCTGTGATTTTAAGTGAATAATCAAGGATTAACTTACCTTTTGCATTCTTACCACTGTTGAATTGATGTTAAATTGAGAATTAACTGAGTACATTTGCATAAAGACATGCACACACACAGAATATCAATAGTATTCTGTAAAAATAAAAAAGTCCACCAATAAAACGACACCCTGTGAAAACTCAAGCCTTGGATTTTCAGAACTCCTTGTATTGCTTGTATCTAATCAGAATTAGCATGAATATGTGTATGGGAACTGTTGAATCACGGCCTGAACCACTGATTGATCACCTGAGGTGAGCACTGAGTCAACCACATGAATACAGGTAAAGGCAATTCACCTGTGTGAGCAGAAGGGGTGCAGTCTGGCTCCACCTCTCCCAGTTTAAGGGCTGAGCACCACTGGGAAAGATTCCCTTGCTGGAGATCCCTCCCTTATGGAGTCCTAGGTGAGCCTCATTCACCAGTGACAGGTGAGCTTTTCCTTATTTAAAAGTGGTCATTATACTATCTGGATAAGCCATACAAAAATGTACTGACCTTAATTATTTTGTGTTGGGAACACTCTACCTTGTAAGTAATGTAAAATTAAATCAACTAAAGATCTTTTGACAAATAGGTGATATGAAACCATTCTGTAATGCAGATTTGAGGAAGGTTGTCTGTTTTTTCCTAGGTCTCCTTCTCTTCTTTTACATGAAAAAGAGCCAAAAACATTTTAATTTCACTATTAATGGATCAGATAATAAACCCTCATTCCTAGGGAGTGATTATTAAATAAATTTATGGGATGTAGAAGAATTAGATTTTCATTTTGCAAAACGAAAAGAAAAAGCTTCTGTACTGTATTTATAAGAAGGTCTGTGAGGGGGGGTTTAAGAAGAAATTATACATTTTCAATCTGCCATCAGCACAAACATTTGAAGAGTGTTACATTGCAAAGTCTCATCATAGAGTCTAAATAACTTAAGAGTCTTTCATTTATTTCTAGTACTGTAGATTTTTAAAGCCAAGGAGACATGAAGAGATAGAAACAGATTGGGGTTGCAAATTAATTGTAAGAACTTCTGAATACCTTTCTTAACACAAAAGCTGGAAGGATGCAAAGTGTGTTTTTTAAGAAAATAAAATGCTACACTTCATGGCTGTAAAACAGTCAGTGATGACCTACCCCTTTCTACTGATAAAACATCTCAAAAGAGTTAGTGACATCAGAGTTTAGACGGTGCTCTTACTACTTAAACACAGCCTGCTTCATTGTATTTCTAAACATTTAACTGGAAACAGTGAGAAGCTGAAGTGGTGAGGATGGAACAGCAGTGACCTGGCAAGCTGATTATTCGAAGTGATCTAACTGTTTTGCTGCTTTAGAGCTTGATAAGAAAAAGCAACATTGAAAATAGTCCACGGATATTAATCAGTATTATGTTAGGTTCTTTCATGTCTAGATATATTTACACATTTTTTGCTTGACTATACATTTTTCATGTTAGAAGTACAAGCATATGTGTCTTCAACTCTTGCACAGCTTCTTTTAGCAGCTTCAACATGAATAATAAAACATTTTGTAGACACCCACTTACACAACTGCAAAGTCAAGAAGATGACTTTCATTACGTTCATTCTTGTTAAAACTTGATAACCTCTTCCTCACCAGGCAAAAACACTGACTGTCCTCCCTATGCTTTTTTTTCCTCTCACCTTCATATTAAGAATCCATTCTCAAGCTGAAAAAATGTAGGTATGCTTAATAGATTCATAAACATATCTGAAATGAAAAGTTTCAGTTACAATTTCTCTCTGTTGAAAATGATAGTCCTCAAAAAATCATCCTTCCTTTTTATAGTATCACTCCACTGTCAACTACCAGAGGAACGTATATATAAATAGGAACATTAAACTTCATCTCACATCACACATTTTAAAATGCTATAAGGCACAAATTTGCTCACACCTGCTTAAATCTTCCTTTTTTTTGTTTTTCATATAGGCATATATTTCTATAAAATATTCAATATGCAATCTCCAACCTGAAAGTAATATCAATAATTTATCCATTTTGTGTTTTAAAGTAACTTTATAAACTAAAATAATATATAATATATATAATATATATATAATATACCAAGTGTATCTTCAACAAAACAAAAACAAAACAAAAAAACCTTAATAAACTTTTCCTCCTGTCTTTCATTTGGATTTAGAAAAAGAAGATATTTTAAAGTACTCTGATGTCTACACAGATTTTTTTTCTTAAATGAGAGTATTGAATGCATTGAAAAACTGGTAGAGAGGGTATCACTGCATCCTCAACATCTAAGTATTAGTGATTTATAGGGAATATGGTACAGGTGACAATTTAAGGATAAATGCCATTTCTTTAAATAAAATAACCAGTCCAGTCACTCCGCTTATCTTTTCTTTTCCTTCCCCCAAACCAACCACTGTTTTCTAAAACTAAACTTGTGAGAAGAAATAAACTAACTTGTCTTAATTTGATGACTGAGGGTAGAATGTAAGGTGTATTGGATGTGATGGCTCTGTTTCAGTTATAAGGAATAAAATTAGCATTTAATGTACTAAATGCTTATCTTGGCAACGCATCCACATACACACAGACTGCTATCTGACCTAAATTTTCAAATTATTTGAAAACACATTTTTCATACTGTATTTTTAGCTAACTGAGAATGACTGGAGCCACTTTAAAGGAGATCACTGACCAGCAGAGAATCCAATAATATCTTCATAGAAGAATTCCACAGAGTTTGTAATTTTTCATCTGAGCCTGTTTACTTCTGTATCTTTTTCAATTGCCAGCATATATTACATATATTCCATTTCTAAATCCATCTATACATTATTTCAGATGTACGATCTTCAAGCATGTCATTCTTTTCCAAACTAATGGCAGTATTATTTCTTCTCACACATTAAATAGCTCTGTTTTTACTGAATTAAGCCACAAAACATTGGAGTTCCTCCAGATAAAGATGGAAAAACAACCAAAGAAAACAAAATTAGAAGTTGGAGTAGACTGAGGAATAATCTCTCAATTTAATTTTTGATGGTATCCTGACCATTAAAAAAAAAGTCAACAGGAATTCAGCCATTGCCTCCCAGGGAGGAAAGTGTCTAGGCACCTGGACAGTGCACACAACTTGACATTGTACATGTTGGTTCTTCTATGGTTTGTGTCACTTAACACACTGCTTCTGTTATTCTGAGACAGCTCCCAAGTGCCTCAGAGTCATTCACCAAACACATTCCTTGTGTTCTGTTAGGATTCAAAGCTGCCATGACAAACCAGAGCAGTTGCAAGCAACAACTTCAGCTCAGACTGAGTTCTCCAACCAAAGCCTAGATGGAGTTAGTCTATCAGCATGAGCAGTACAACAAGAATAAATGTATCAAACACGTTCGGGCTTTAAGAATACTACAATGGCAGACTGAAAGAAAATAAGCTGAAAGTCATTTCATCACAACTTCCCACTGGGTGAATTTGCTACAAGATAGTGAGAATTTTATGACAGCAGAACAGTATGATAAAGTCTAACTGCAGGAAATGAAAAGGCAAGATATTTTAAAAAGCTTTTAAATTAGCAAATAATATCTAGCAATGCAATCATCCTATTCTGAACAGAAGATGTTTTCGGGTTACTTTCATGTCTGTGTACTGGAGCTATGATTATTGCATATAATCCAAATGAATGAATTTATCAGAAGCAGAAACAACTGTTTCCCTCTGTTTCCCTCTGCTTTACTGCAATCCAGTCAGTTATTAAGAGACAGAGAAAAACTTTTAAAGCTTTAATTTGCCTTTCAACAACTACTATTTTAACTACTAGTTAAAATGGTAGAAATGTGTTTCTGCTACTTCGTCAAGATTTAAAAGAATTCACTGGGAAAGTACTACACTTCAGGTTCACCTTCTCCACCCACTTCTTGCTGGGTCTCTCATGCTTTAAAACATCAATATCAAAACCTTTCTGATTTGACACTTTTTAATTCAAAGAAAACCTGATTGTTGAATTTTATTGAAACATATTTTTTCTCATTTTATATTAGAAATGTGGTAACTGGAGAAATAAAGGCAGCAAGGCAACTTAAGGCAAATGAAAAGAAAACTAGTTGTTGAATTCACTGTTAAAACATTAATTCCTTGTTTAGTCATGCAAATTGTTTCGCAATGATAACTGGGTAATTATTCAGAGAGGAAAACTTCTGAGATTTATAAAACCTCATACAGAGGTGTGAAACTTCTGGAATTCATAAAGCAAGATGAGAACTCGCAGCCTTCAGTTTTTTCATCGAACAGTAAATGCTATTAGCAACACAAAAATACAAAATAATGCTAAAGAAAGATATTTTTTTCCTCTGTGTTGTCACCATTTGTCTATCACCAGCACAGCCAAGGTTTCTTGTCTGCAGCCTCTGAGGAAGATAATGAGGCCAGCAGCAGCCCACTGAGCCCACAACAGCTGCAGCATCAATAGAACAACACTCCTTAAAATTATTTATCTCGAAGAATGGAAACATTGGCCAGAGGCCACTTTCACTGGGGGAAATTGCCTGTTTCTGAGTCTGCCAGAGATGGGCTTGCAGCCACAACACTGGCACAATGCCCTGCACAGAGAGGGAGAAGGGCTTTAGATGCTATAGCACAGCTACCTGCAACATGCTCAAGACAACTTGCATTTGTCCCATATGAAAGAGTGTCCTAACAGGAGTCTTTGCTGATTACATCCAGAAGCATTTTCCAATTTAAGTAGCTGAAGAGATTTTCTGCAGAGCAAGGTGCACTGCAGTACTCAGAGTCCCTGAGAACATGATGCGCACACCTGCCTCTTTGCAGCATAGTCATGCTTGGTCATGAAAACTGAGTTTTGCAAAGGAAATGCCTAAACACCAACCAGCGCAGTGACAGGCTGCTCTACAAATCCTAGATCACAGAAGTGCAAAAATCCTATCCCATTTTCACAGGTGGATCCTTAGCAGCAGACAGAAGACATGAAGCATTTGTCCTGATCCTGCACATCCCTGATATAAATACAAGTGGATTAAAGATGCACCAGAAAGCCTGGGCAATGGCAATTGCAGTGTTTCACAACTCTCCTAACAGAGCCTGTTTCCAGTCATTTCACAGCACTTTCTTTCTTGTTTTTTTTGGTCATTAACTCTTGCAAAAATCAATGAGACAACACAAAAAGATGTTGTTAACCAAGCCACTAAATTTGCTCAAGTTTTTACCCAAAGCTGAAAAAAATTTCAAAATGGGGTCTTGTTTGGTGTTGTAAACCCAGCAGATAACCGCAATCATAGGACATCTTCCACAAAAAGCATTCCTTGCCTGCCCGTTCTCAGAGCCACATGCGGCCTGGTTGTGCCAGCAGTATGCTCTAACATTTAAGAGACTGTCCCCAGCACAGCAATATTTGCAGAGTACTCAAATGAGCACACATTTTTCTCCTCATTTTTATTGGCTGACTGCATGAAAAGCGTGCCAAATCTCTCATGTTTCGTCCCAGGAAGTAATACATCACCTGATATTTATTTGTCAAAGCTTAATTTTGTAAGAACAACTTCAACAACTCTTAGACTAAATCAAAGTGCTTTGTGCTATTCAGAACCAATTTCTTTGAGAAAAATGTATTTTCTATTATTTACAGGGTGTTTTCACCAAAACCACAATATTTTTTCTGACTTCTAATAAAAAATTATATATATTTTTAAACTATTGAAGCTGTCTCTTTTCTTTTCAGTATCTCATTCACATGTTTAGTTAGTTTTAAGGCCAAAATGTGATTAACATGATTGCCAAACAGTTACACAACCAAAGCTTTTACAATATAATTCCAATTAGAGACCAGCTTTTTGATGGGAACACCCAGAATCTATTTTGTTTATATGAACCTACAAACAAGATAAATTAGATTTTGTATTTTCTATGCTGTCTTCAAAAGAACACATGTTCGGAAAAAAGTTGATTTTCTCTTCCTTGCTTTCCTTCTAAAGAGTGGCAACCTCATAAATCACTAGTCAGACAAAAGAAAAATAAGGCATTGTTCAGTTGTCAAATATTTTCATAGCCATCAGATAAAAAAGGCACTTCTTTAAATCGTGCCTTTTTGAAACAAATGCTGTATTTTAATGAATGTTGGTGTCATGTTTATTTGACCATGACTAGAAAAATGGCATGGCATCCGACATCAGCTTTGTTTCTTAGTAGAGAAGTAAATAACTATTATCAAGGAGAATTAAAAAAGAATGCAATTGTGATGAAATGCTTTGTTTGTTTGCTCAGTTCAAAGAAATCTGCACAAACTGGGAATCATCCTAATAAACTTCAGGAAACTCTGATTCAAAGATGGAGTTCAACTTAAAAGAAGTGGTCTGAACCCCATTGTATGAGTTGTTTTCTGACAGATAAACTTCCTTGTGTGATATTAACAGACAACAATTTCTTTTTAGCAGAAATAAATCATGAAATTCAGTATTATAAGGCATTTCAAATTCTCTGATTACAAAAATGCCAAAGGTTTTGAATTATAGACAAGATACGTTCTCAAAGAGGAAAGGAAAAAGCAAACAGACACCTATAACTTACTACAGAGGTGTGTGTACAGAGCAGTAGAGGAATATAAGAGAGCTAACAGAAGTTCAGATACAAATTTATAATCAAGCAGCTAGACCTATCAAGAATTAGTTTAAATACAGCGTTAAAAATACAGCCAGACTGTAACTAATGCAGAAAGCATGCTGGGACAAGGACTTTACTACATCACTATTTGACAGAGTCCAGAACCCACTAGAAGTTTCTATGGGCTTTACACAGAAACATTAACAGTTTTGAACAAAAAAAAAAAAAAAAAAAAAGAGAGAGAACTAAAAACAAATCAACTGTACTTTTCACATTAGACTTTATGGTCATACTGATATTTCCTAAATGTGACTCTGAAAAACAGCTAGGAAGTCAAATCTCTACCCCGGGGAACAAGATGGAGGCGCCTGGCAGGTATGGTGATGCCATTCACTGTAGGTTTGGATAGGCAAAGAAATATCCCAGACAATTTCTTATTGTTTCCATAAATAACCATAGTTGTAGAAATATCAGTAGTAGTAAAAGGCAAAATAATCTAAGGTACTGCATACAATGAAGGCCAAGCCATCATTTTTTTCACTAAGTTTTAGCTGCTTTAAATAAGCTCAGCCTGAGCTATTTCTGCAGCAGTCACAAGCTTCAAGTGCTGAGCAGTCTTATTTTCAGCCATAATTAGGGGGTATCCTGCTCTCCAGAGCTCAAGTGTTCAAATTTTAGATGTTCTGTCAAGCACTCAGCTGAATCCTCCTGGTTGGTAGGATGATTTTAATTTCTATTCCTATACAATAACAGATAATTAAAAAAAAAAAAAAAAAAACCACAATATTAAAATTTTGAGGCTGTTTCAGTAATGGTTCAGTAATAATTTGCCATGTAATATTATGGTACAAAAAATATATATATTTGCAATTCAGGTGTTTTACTAGATTAAGGTAGAAAAATCTAGTGACTCCATTTTTACGAAGAAAACTGAAGTGCTGTATTACAGTATCAGAAATGAAACGGTAGCCATTCAACTGAAATACTAAAGTTACATTTCTCAAAATAAATTAAATAAATCAGGATCAATCCAAAGTTGAAACTGCTTTCCTTTTGGCTTCCTTTTTGTCTTTTAATATATACTTAAAATATATATTAATATATAACAACATATATTAATAATATAATATTATACATTTAGATATATTTAAAAACAAACAAACAAACAAACAACCATAACTACTTTGAAAAGATAAACATATGGAAAGTTGGATAGTCTCATTTTTTCTTCTGTAGAAAGATTGGGAAATGTTAGGTATCATTTTGTATTAGGAAACTGCCTTCACATTAATTATATCGTAACCAAAAAACTACAAACATCTGACTTGCTCTTCTAATGTTATGGAGGCAGAGTCAGCTCTAATCTATGGCCACTAAAGACAATAGAAGAAGTTATCCCAGAGTGCATTAATAGGGATGGCATAGGAAATGCCATCTCTGTGTCAGCAGGCAATTAGGAGAAAGTATCAATTGCATTATCCTGCTGATAATGTCAAGGTCCATGTATGAGAATTGTTGAACCACAGCCTAAACCACTGATAGATCACCTGAGGTGAACACTGAGTTAGCCATGGGAGCACAGGTGAAGACAATTCACCTGTCTAACCAGAAGGGGTGGACTCTGGCTCCACCTCTCCTGGACCCCATTTAAGGGCTGACCACCACTAGGGACAGCTTTTTCTCTGGAGACTGTTCTTTTGGAGTTTCCTATTGTGAGCCTAGGACATGGGTGAGCAGTTATCTTTATTTCAATTGTCTCTTTTCCATCTTGATAGTCTTTCTAGTTCCTTGTTTTCAACCATGTTGATGGCCAAATGACTTAGTATTTTTCCAAATTATTTGTCCTAAAACAATTAAGCAAAATCTAATGAGTTCTCTTTTGAGACATTAAAACCAAGGGAAATAAGACTATTACCATTTTCATCTTGTTGCACCTGTTAGTGATACAACATTAGACACTACACTTCCATGTTTTTAATATTTCCACATTTATTGGTCAATGTATTTTTCTTATTAAAGCAATCAAGATTCCCCTTTCCAAGTTCTGTGTTTGTTTCTGACAAGGTAGTTTTTCAAATGACAGATCTTGAACAAATCAGACTTTCTCAAAACCAAAATGTTTAAGTGAAATAATGAACATATATCGGAGATACAAGAGGTTAGTGAATGTCCTTTTGTGCACACCATTATTTTTCCATCCCTTGTTTGTTCATGAACAATCCCTGAAGCATAATGCTTGAATTATCCTATTGTACACATCGATCACTTCACAGACTGTTTTAGAAATACTCTTATGTGCTCTGTGTTTTCCTTACAGTCTGACGCAATAATTTTACCAAAAATGTTGATTAGGTCCTTTAATTTCTCTCAGATAAATAAACTATAAAGCAAGTAAACTATAAACTATCAACTATAAAGTGAGTTTGCAGCACCTATGACTAGCCATGCAAAAATATCATGGAGACTCTTTACAGTAACACAAATCAGAGCATACAAAGCACTCAAGTAGAAAAGCTGATGATGATTCAGCAGTCTGTCAGACAGAGAACAGAGGCATTCACGCTTGAGAATCTTTTGTTAATGATACAATTGTTAGGGAGCTTCTTATCAAATCATCATTTAAAGAAAACAGCTTCATTAAATTTTTTTTCTTTATTGTTCACACATGAACAGTAAATTTCTAGTAATGTTGTCAAAATTATCAGATGCATTTTTCTGGGGTCTCAATAGAACCCGAGAGGGTGTTAAGTTTTTTAAGTACTTTCCTATGTATTCACCTAATAAAAAGCACAGCAAACAGCAGATGCAACTCAGTTTCAAGCCCCAGGTGGAATACAAAGAGGATGAGGGGGAAATAGATCTGGAGGTTGCTTGGGAAGTATGGGGAAGGAAACAACGTTACCAGATTTCAAACTGAGTAGAGGATATTAAAATGAAAAAATGCAGTAAAAGAAATCAATGCCTCAATGAACATCCACAAAATAGCTCCTCACATTACTAGCTCTGTTG
Source organism: Oreortyx pictus (assembly GCA_036925125.1). Classification (NCBI taxonomy): domain Eukaryota; kingdom Metazoa; phylum Chordata; class Aves; order Galliformes; family Odontophoridae; genus Oreortyx; species Oreortyx pictus. The sequence continues at coordinate 7,728,387 of JAUPFR010000006.1, read as the reverse complement.
TCGGGTTGTAGAAACTTTACCTCAGTGCTTCTCAAAAATATTAGTCGACCTTAAGCATATTGAAAAGAAACAAAAGTTCAAAAAAAAAACATTATGATGTATGTGGAGATGTTGCTTTGTGTTAGGCAATACCCAGTCATAAATAACATCAGTTCATCAGCTGAACTGGTGTACTGTAAATTCTAACAGGGGAAACAGAAATTTTTGCGGGTTTGACAGAGAGACCTGACACTTAAGGAAACCACAGCATTCACTAATCTCATGTGTGACCTCAGCAGCTGTGAGAATAAGAGAACTACAGAATGGTTTGGGTTGGGAAGAATAATAAAGATCATAAAGTTCCAACTCCCTGCCATGTGTAAGGACACCTCCCACTAGACCAGGATGAACAAACTCCCATTCAGCCTGACCTCATTTGCAGCCAGTTAGCTATGTTACGTTCTCTGAACATCATAATCACCTCTGAACCAAAACCAGTGCATAATTTTTTTTTTTTTTTCTCAACTGCATGGTGGATAGAGAACACATTTTCTGCAAAGCAGAATGAATTGCCATTGGCATCTTTTCCATCTTAACTTCAAATGTATTATCTCTTCCATCTCTGCTCAGCATGATCTTTCACAATTACATCTCTGCTTGCACTTCATCCTGTACTCTTCCCCCCTCTATGCTGGCTCTGGAGCAAGCCAGACTTCCACGCAGTTACATTCAAGTGCACCAAACCCTCATTATAAAATGTTCGTAAAGACTGCACAAAGAAGTGCTCTCTTTTTTAGTACAAAGATAACAAGCCAGTTTTTTTCTTAAGGTAATTTTTTGATCATCACAAAAGTGTGACGTACTATTTTCCAATCTCACAGTATGTATTTTGATTGTGGTAAAATTTTTATCTTATAAAAAAAATGGGCGTTGAATTACTGAAATCCAAATAAAGTAAACATAATTTCTTTAAAATGTCAGCCATTTTAAAGCCTTGAATTCTCAATAATTTTGGCAGAAGTAGAAAGCTCCCAAGAATCACGTTTATAACAGAGCATTTCAAATAAAGACTAAACCTTGCCTCACAATGTACTAAAGGTGAAATAGTGAAGCAGGCTCATTAAATGTCAAAACAACAGAGTACCTGATGCCCCACCTGTTTCAGTAAAGAAGACTGACAGAAAGAGACTGAGACTGTAGCAAATCAGATTTGTCTTCATCTTTTCAGCCTTAACTTTCCTTATTGAATACTGTTTCCCATTGGCATCTGTCTTGTCTGTGTAAGGTCATAAGACAGTGGGGACAATTTCTTCATTCTCTTCCATGTGGTACAATCATAGCTATATACATTATACATACATTTACTCACATGCATACTTGCTATATGTATAATATAAAATTATACATACAGTGTTATTATATATATCTACATCTCACATCGATGAGCTGTACTTCTAGCGAGTCCTTGAATTTCATGGAGGTAGACATTCTAATAACAATCATCACTATATCGCTTTATTTGGTTGCTTTCTACTTGATGTAACAAAATGAAAATCATCTATAAACTATTTGAAAGATGGATTTCTGCACAGCTAAGTCAATCCCCTGTAGGATGATATACTGTAAAGGCTCTTTTGCCCTTAACCATAAACCTGTTTCATCAAGTTTTATTAGTGCAATTATGTAAAGTCTTCCTACTCAGCAACAAAAATTACTTCACACTCCTGTAAGAGCATTTCTAACTTGGATGAATCTGCAGCTAACTGCAAATAAGGTTTATAACAGAAGGAAAAAAAACCTCCAACCTATTAATGTTAAAACATATTATACACCAAAGTTCACCATTTCAAAAAGAAAAATGGCATGTTACTTGCCAGTCTAAAGGTTTTTTCTTTAACAAACTCTATATGTTTTCAAGATTAAGGCAAAAAAAAAAAAGATGCATTTTACTCACATATTTCTAATTTATGTATTCAATAACAGAGGTATCTTCTAAGTAGACACCACCACAACTGCCACAACTTATTTGACCTTTCAGAGACCAAAAAAAATTTTTCAGAGTACAAGTCTTCAAAGACAGACAACTTGCTTGATCTGCTTGACAGAATCCAAAGTAGGATACACTGTTTTTAAAGTATAAATTAAATTACACCTACTTGTTGTCGAATTTCTTCTTCCATCTTGACTGGGGATCCCAGCTCTGCAACCTGCTTGACACCTTCACTAGCATAGCCTCCATACTCCCAAAGGATGTAGTTCTTTGAGTGAGAACTACCAATGATCGCAGACCAATGGTTGGTGCGCCCTTACAGGAAGAAAAAAAAATAAGAAGACAATTAAGAGAGCCATAACAAATTTGTTCTTCAAACATAAATACTCGCCACCATGAAAAGAGGCTTGAAGTCAAATTCCTAATCTTTTATGAAAATAAAGGGCTTTAGTTCCCAGTCCTCACCAGTACCAAACTTCTGCATGTGCTGCATGCTGTCAGTTCTTAACTACATCAATACATATCATCTTTAGAGTACCAAAATAGTCAACTACAGAAATACAATATAATGTGTTAGTAATCAATGGCTATAACACAGACAGAAATGAAAAGAAAGTACAGCTGATCAAGCATCTCAGATAGTTTAGTACAGACTTACTATAATTTGTGTTCATTTGAGCTTTCTCAGAATGTTTAAATATCTTTTAATTTTAGGTTTTACATGAAGTGTTTATAAGGATGAAACTTGCAAGGAGTCAAAGATTTCAGCAAGTCACATACTTATTGATAGATACTAATTTAGTCCACTAGATTCATGTTTGGGTGGTGATAACAGAGTACCAGAAAAGGCAAGACATAAGCTATAAGACTATATTATCACTGAGTGTTTTGGCTTTTTGTTTATAGCTTTGCACCAAAATTTATCAGGAAAAGATAAAAAGGACTTAGAGGTACAAATTTCCCTTTGTGCAGCTCCCTGGCTAAACAGTGATAGAAAGTTTGTTTCCCATTAGCAAACTGTGCTCAGCTTATTTTCCAAGGAACTTTTGAAATATTGGTATAGAATTGTTTTTATGAACACCAATGTAGCTGTTTTTTCTGTTTCTGTGTATTTACATTATACATACATGCTGTTGCTTCTTACTTTTCCCTCAGCCATTAATATCTGTTCCCTATAACTTAGGAAGTAAAGGAGTAAATTTTGGTGCTTCTATAGCTGCTTGGTTTATTTGCCCCATTTTCCCCCACTGTAAGTGTATGGGAACTGCTGAGTAAAAGCCTGAACCACTGATTGAGCATCTGAAGGAAAGATCCAGTCACTCCTCGGAGCACAGGTGTAGGCAATTCACCTCCACCCTTCTTAGACCTTATTTAAGGGCTGACTGACACTAAGGGAGGCTCTTTTGTTGGAGATTCCTCCTTTTGGAGTTCTTTCCTTGTAGTCCTATATCCTCAAAGAAAGGTGAGCATTCATTTTTCTTTTTTTCTTCTTTTTGTAACATCTCCTTGTTTGCACTGGTCCCTTTGCCTTTACACTAGGAATTACAGAGATAAGTTCTGGTTTATTGTATTGGAAAAGAGAAAATAAGAAAGTTTACAGGAAAAAAAATGTTAGAGAAGTGATGGAAGTGAAAAGAGATTTGTGCAGAAAGGCGTCACACAAGTCCCATAGTATTGGAATAAAAATGAGTTCATTAAGTGTCAAATAGCACTCTGCAAAGATATCAGGTTAAAAGGAAAGGATGAGAAAATGAACTACTCGCATAAGTAGACAGTCTGGTAACAGTGCAAAGACCATAAGAGATCAGGAAGACAGAATGACAGAGTGAGACACTATTTAACATTTTTCTTTGCAATGCCAAATGGAGAGAGAAGAGATAAAAACAGCCAAAACTGGAATAAATGAATGAAAAATGAATAATGAAGTAAACAAAAGGAATGAAATTTTAAAATGTGAAAAGTGGGACAATGAAATTGAAAAAGACATTGTAGAAAATTGAATAGATAAAGTCAGATGCAGTAACATAATCACAGGAGAATAGAAAATAGATTAGAAAAAGGAGAAAAACAATGATAGGGAAAGAAAGCTAGGAAAGTGCAGCAAAAGCAGAATAGAATGATGAGGGAAGGTGGTCTATAATAGCACAGTGAACAGAGCCTCCACTTTTTCCCTTGGACAGAAATAAACTCACTGAGCTCTGAATTATATTAGGTTTGATGTTTCAGAGACCAAGAAAGCTAATCAGCAATTGTGCCCTAAACAGAGAAAAAGAGAAACTGAATTCCATCACACCACCTTCCTCAATAAGAGACTGCGTTGGTGCTTTCTTACTGCATGATCTAGAAATTGCTCCTCGAGCAGAGCCCTTTCAACCTGCAGAGAGACAGTCATTCAGCTTCAGTGAAGGGACTCTTCATTCTTCCTAACACACAGGTCTGAGCCATCTCACTGCTCCTAGAGCAGTGATCATTCATTCATCTTTCCCTGAAATGCACTAAGTGATATGGAAACTTATGAAAGAGATGGTTCCATATAGTCCCTAAAAAAGAAAAATATGTCACTACCGAGAAGAATCAGAGATCCTTTAATTCTTCATTAAAGTTACTTGTTTCGTGTGCTCCACAGCTTTTTTTCTGTCCCAGTCCTATATGGGGCAAGGATGATCAGTGTCTCTGCAACCAGAGCCGAGTCTCTCCCATCCAACAACCCTTTCTAAAGCAACTGGCTCCCCACATAATCCAGCTGGCCCACTTACTTACCCAGAACAGCTACTCAAAATACATGCTACGTTTTCCCAAAACATTTTTAAAAAAGCTGAAGACATTAGCAAATGTTTCACTCTTCACTTTGAAAGTCCTGCTTTTGTAAGAAGAGACTACTCAATCATTTGTTAAACTTCTCTAAATAGAAAAGAAACTTCAAAACAAGAAAAAATCTGATCTATGTTGGGCCAAAGCTATTTTGTATCACCAGTCTGTCACTCTCCAATTGCTACGACAGCAAACAGAATGCAGACAGCTTAACAATCACAGAATTGCAGGGGTTGGAAGGGACCTCTAGAGAACATCTAATCCAGTCCCCCTGCCGAAGCGGCTCCCTAGCCTAGGTTGCACAGGTAGGCGTCCAGGTGGGTCTTAAATGTCTTCAGAGGAGACTCCACAACCTTTCTGGGCAACCTGTTTCCATGTTATTTTACTTCATTTTTGTACATGTAATTCCTCAGTTAACACAAGTATATGCGTATATATGTTTTCTCTAAATAATTGTGCAAATGAAATAATAAAAATATCAAAAATAAGAAAAACAAATAATAATGGAGAATATAGCTATTTATCATACATGGACAATACCCACAGAGAACAACTGCTTTTAAACTCAGGGTTTATGTAAATGCAAATCTTTCTGTCCAGAAAAACGTGATAGGAAATTTGATAGTTCCCCCTAAGCCTGATTTAATAAGAAGTAAAAAATTCAACTTCCACTAGTCCTAATATCAGGAGCCATAACGATGTGCAAAAACTGCTTGAAAAGCATGCTTGATTTTCTTAAGCCTCAGTTTATCAGTTTAATCAAAAATTTTCGCTCTCTATGAGTTTCATGAAAATGAAGATGTTTTAGGAATTACTCTTCGAAACTTTTCTGCAGGCAGTCAGGGGTACACCTCTCTCAACCCACTCAATGGCTGGCATACTCAGAATGAGATTGTTAGAGCTAGATGACCTTTAACGTCCCTTCCAAAACAAGTCATTCTAGGATTATAAGACTGTGTTGCAGTAGTTTCTTTCTGAGCAATACTTTATGGAGCCTAATGACTCCTAAATACATTCCATACTTTTTAAAAATTCATAGAGCAGAGGTGTTCTAGTTGCACAGGTATAATAAATTATTCCTAATTCATGGAATCTGTGAAAACCCACAAGAGTTTCCTAGGATTAACAGTTTTGCACAGTACCTTCCAGAAATATTGTTTGATGGTAAAACAAACTATTGTATTCTCTTAGGAAAAAAGCTAAGCAACACAATACATGTTATTGGCAATATTTAAAACAATTCAGAAGTTAATTTAAAGAAAAGAAATAAAACTTCTATGATCAGCTTTCTATTTCAGCCTTGCTGTTGGCATAAAAATAAAGCAGATATTTTTTAGAATTATAGAATAGCTTGAGTTGCATAGGACCTTAAAGATCATCTAGTTCCAACTGCCATGTTATAGCATAATGGTTTTGCAAATGATAAGGGATTTACCACAGTCCATCAGAAATAGTACTTGAATGTAACTACTGCACAAATTGGAAATGCTAAAAAATGTTAATGATTAATTTTTATTTTTTATATCACTACATGAGGATAAAAGACCTTGTCAACTTCCAGGAATTTCAGTGCAAAGTTTTATTGACTGTTTTTACTCAGATTAATCCTACTAATATTGTGTGGTTGTTTTTTTCTTCACAGAGTCATGGAATAAACTGAGTTGGAAGGGACCCAACAAGGCCCATGTAGTCCAACCCCTGGCTCCACACAAGACCACCCAAAACCCAAACCCTATGTCTGAGAGTGGTGTCCAAATGCTCCTTGAACTCAGGCAGCTTGGGGGCTGTGCCCACTGCCCTGGGCAATCTGTTCCAGGGCCTGACCACCCTCTTGTGCAGAATTTTTCCCTAACCCCCACCTGTCTCAGCTCCGTTTCCTTGGGCACTGTCACCAGAGAGCTCAGTGCTATCCCTCCACTCCCTGTGAGGAGTTGCAGGCTGCTGTGTTGCCACCCTCTCCTCAGCCATTCCTCAAACATCTTGTCCTCCAGACCCTTCACCATCTCTGTAGCCCTCCTTTGAATGCTCTCTCACACTTGTATGTCCCTTTTATATTGTGGCACCAAACCAGCACCCAGTGCTTGAGGTGAGGCCATGCAGTGCACAGAGCAGAGCAGGACAACCCATCCTCTCACCCAGCAGCAGTGCTGGGCCTGATGCACCCAGGGCACATTTGTCCCTTTGGTCTCCAGGGCACGCTGCTGGCTGAGAACTTAATTGTTGTTGACCAGGACTCCCAGATCATCTGTACACAGAGCCAGGCTTGTCCCATCCCAGGTGCATAATTCCATGTGTCTGGTGAGTGCCCAGACCTAATTTTGTCAAGATCACTCTCTAAGGCCTCTCTGCTCCTGAGGGAATCAGCAACTTCTCCCAGTCTAGAGACACCTACAGATTTACTTAGTGTACCTTCAATTCCTGTAGCCAAGTCGTTGTTAGAAACATTAAAGAGAACTAGCCCCAAAACAGAGCCCTGCAGAACTCCAGTAGTGACTGCTTGGTAGCAGGGATGGAACCCCACTGATTATAACCATTTTAGCCAGACCATCAGGACATTTTTCCATCTATTACACCACTAAGCTACAGAAATTCCATAGTTTTCAATGATTTTTTTATTTGCCATTTCCAAACACTAGCTAAATCCATACAAGCATTGCATAAGAAGAGTGACACTCAGCAGATATATAAATGATGCAATAGCCTGGAAGGGTATTCCTGCAATTACTCATTTTGGATTAGTTTATCTCCTATGTATTATGCTGACAAATAACATTTGAGCAAAGGTATTGTTCAGCTTAAAATGTACTAAATAATCAATGTAAGCAATATTGCATGGACTATCAGAACTATGAGCTGGTACACAATCCATATTTGAGTTATATGATGGTATTCTGATAGAAAGTTATAAATTTTAAAAAAGAGACAAAAAAGAGCCACATAACAAACATCAGCCACAGATAACCTAACTAAGCTTAAAGACCAATAACTGTGACTCACGCTCTCAAATCATATCCTAACCCTTACTGCTACAGACTGAGGACTACGTAATGAAAGAATAAATGCATAATACTCTTTTGTAACTCCACTATTTATGGTTACTTGGGTTATTACAATAAAAAATATTGATCCCGTAGACAGGATCTGACAGACAAAGCTCAGAATATCTATTTTAGCTGTATAAACAACTTGAAACTTTTCCAGAGTGCACTAAGGTCTAAATAGCTAACTAGTCTCCTTGGCAGTACGATACAGGGCTCGCTGAATTAATTAGAATTTTTCAAAGGTTTTGAAAGAAATCAATACTGAGTTTTGGCTAGATTAGCATGGCTGTAAACATGGTTGTAAATTTCAGTGTATCCTGCATTTTAGGGGGTGTCTTTCTTTAAATTTCATTTCCTAGCTGTACGTGACAATCCAGTTTAAGCTAGGGAAGGGAAGGGAAGGGAAGGGAAGGGAAGGGAAGGGAAGGGAAGGGAAGGGAAGGGAAGGGAAGGGAAGGGAAGGGAAGGGAAGGGAAGGGAAGGGAAGGGAAGGGAAGGGAAGGGAAGGGAAGGGAAGGGAAGGGAAGGGAAGGGAAGGGAAGGGAAGGGAAGGGAAGGGAAGGGAAGAATTTCTGTATGAAGAAGCATCATTACACCTCAAAACATCAGGCAAATCTCTGGAATTCATTTGCAATTTGTAGCATTCATGAAAGGATCCATAGATTTTCAATACTGAACATAAGCAGACTGCATATATGTCATAATTCACCCTGGTGAGGTGTGACTAAGTAACACCTTAACAATCTCCAAATATCTACACCATGTTTCTGTGGCACTACAATAGTAAGAAATAAAAAATGGTACTCACGTGGAAAGTCTTTGGGATGTGTTTTTTCTGACCAATTTCCATAAAACGTTAGCCTGTATTTAGCAGTTCCACAGGCACAGCAATCTAGAATTGGTTTGTCAGTCACACCTTCTGAGGTTGAATCTGAAAAAGCAGTAATGAAAATACCTACTGAAAAGGGTTACAGCTCAACAGCAACAGATGACAGCAAAGTTGCCACAATAACATCCTCAGCCAATAAATCTGAATTACATTTATTCTTGTTTGCTAGTATTTAACATTAATCTACACAAAAGTAGAATCCTGAAGTCGAAAATCAGTTTGGATTTATGGGTGGATGTAGTGACTCATAAATATGATTGCACTATTACAATTTCAGTTGTTTTCAGATTCAAAACAGGTTCATTTCTGGTTCTTATCTGATTTGGTCAAAACCATAGCAGATAGTCTGATACAATAGTCTGAAACTTTCTAGACAGACAGACTATATAAGTTCTTCATTGGGATGCAATAATCAGTTGCAACAGTCCCATGCTAATGTCACAGCAGGTTATATGAATGGCTTTGCTGTGTCACTGCACTCCCGCTGCTACTGTCTTTCTCAAGGATCCTTCAGCCCTTTAGTAAATGATGAACAACATATTCCTGCACACATGATGGTGAAGAAAATATAGAGACAGAAATATCATATGTTATGATTAGTCTGACAAATTCTTTCTGTCCCTTGCACAGACTTTATAGTGGCATGGCTCATGATCTACATGAAGAGCCTGAGCTTAAAACAAATATAGTGCTAAAATGTACAGATTTGAGGAGGTTATCAGATATGAAACTCAAAAGAAAATTCAAACCTAAACGAAACAATTTAAAGCTCATCTGTATCTTCAGCAGTCTAGTTAATGAGGACAAACACAGGAAAATAAATGGCCAGCAGTAACAAGTCATTCTATAATCTATAAAAAGAGTTTTAGGACTTAACCAAATTGCCTCTTTTTTGAATGAAAAAAGAAGTTTCGTAAGTTTTTTTTTTTTTCTCCCAGTAGAATCACCTGCTCCCACCTATTCTGAAAAGATATATACACTGATTGTAGAACAACTTTGCCTGTAACTGCAATATAAATCTTCCATTATTAAGACAATGTGTTTATGTACTTTCCCTCATTCAGTGTCCTTAGGACAGAGTTCAATAAATAAATTCCTCCAATTGCCAATAGCTTTCTTCTTATCTAATGTCTCATCTGGACCAGAACAACAGCAGTGCTGAAGAAGAAAGCTGGTTTTATGGCTGTCCTTAATATTTTAAGCAGATAAGATTTAATACTTAAACTAGATTGAGTAGTTGATGATAGGCAAACATACCTTTTGCTACCAGAATTTGCCACAGACAACTAAAATACTCCAAACTTGAAGCTGTTATTCAAGAATGTGGCAGAAGTTTAAAAGTACAATTTTGACGTAACTTGGCTTCCATTAAGTTTATTTTGATTCCTCCATTCAACAGTCCTACTTTTTCTCCTTGCTTTTCAGAAATAATACTCATGTTGTTGATTATTCTGGTTACTTTTTACATCAGGTTCAACACCGAATGTGCAATATATTTAACAAGTGCAGCTTATGTGTTTCCATATTTGAAATGACACAAAACACTGACAGAGAGGTTTCTTGATGGCAGTCAGGGATTTCATGTTATGAAATACAAATGAACACTTCACTGGTACACATTCAGTTCACTAAAAATGAAGGGCAGTGTAACAGGTACCTTTAAAAATTGTGGTTTTTTGTATCGTTTTGTGGTGGTGTGTTTTTTTCCTGAGTATAAAACTAAAGTAAAACCATTCCAAATTTGCCAGAAGAAGAAATGAGAATTACTCCACAACAATTATCTCTGCACTTCTGCACAGATATTACTTCTCAAGGAAATGTGGCAAGTTTCTCCTGGAAAGAATTAAGCTATATGATCTGGAATTTAAATCAAAAGAATATGTGCATGTTAGTATCAAGGGAGTAGTCAGTAGTTGCTACATGGGCCTTAACACCACACCCTCCTCCTACAAAGATGGAATATCTGTTTAAAAATGAACATGTATTCCTAATTTATGCACATATTCCTATACGAAGGATACTTATGTTTACTAACAAAAGCAACACAATCTGCCAGCAGATTACAGAACCTAAAGGTCACTATCCATATTTGTTTTTATAACAGACTGTATATTAAAGAATTGATAGAAGTTTGCATAAAGCCCCAGAAGAATTTCAACATGCAATTCTCCTTAGTTTTCAGAGGGAGTTTAATGGCCTGATGTACTTCATAGAATTTCCTCCAAAATACGCAAACATTGCCATGACAACCCTGGTTCAAAAGAAGTAAGAATGAAAATGATTACAAAACACAGGAGGAGAATCAGGAGACTGTGATTATTTGAACTAACTTCACTTGCATGACCTTTCTGGGAAGAAGGAATTTGCATATGCAGAAACAAAGTCTACTTATCAAAAGACAATTGCAGTTCTCTTTCAATTCTCATGTGAATTTTAAATACCTTCACTATGCTTAAGTTCACGAAAGGATGAAATAGCCCAAGCAAATAAGTTTCTCACAAGGTACAAAGGTCTAAGTGTCACATTTAGGTGAAAGCAAGAAAGATTGTATGAGAAATAAGGAAGAATATCACTGAATTAAGAGATTCTAAATTTGAAGCTATAAGAAACCATTCAAGGGCTCAAAATTTTGATTGGATATGACAAGTTAGGAGGAATCAGTAGAAAATGACAAGAAAATCACCATACCTTGTTCACAGATTCTTTTGGTGAGAGAACCCTCATCTTGAAAATAAATAATGCGCTTCTGCACAATGCTGGCTCTATAAAGAAAAAAAGGTTGAAATATGTTAATTGCTAAAGGGAAAAAGAATGTGTGTGATCAAGTAGAAAAAGGACAGAGCTAGACTGTTAAAACCTGGGCATACTTTCTTCTGACAATATGCACAGTAGTAAAGCTAGGATCTCTCTCTCTCTCTCTCTCTCTCCCTCTCTCTCTCTCTAAATCATCAACTTGCATCTGAATTGCATTACATTTTGCAAAAACGTGCAGTGTTGTTTTATCTACAGAAGTGATCATAGTTATATGGTGAGGATCTGTGCTTCTAAAATGCATGATGGGTAATTGAATATTCAATATTGTCTTATATTAATGCACTGAAATTATAATCAGTTTCAGAAAACAGCGCAGCTAAAGCAAGAAGCTGTCTGTAGGCAATTCCATTGCATTCTGAACAAATAAATACTTCTGATACATTATAGCAATTCAATGCAAATATAATTTAAAAAGTTTTTTGCTCCATCTCTGGAGGCCAGACTGGACAGGGCTCTGTGCAGCCTGATCTGGTGGGTGACAAAGGAGATGAAAATTAGTGTTCTTTAAGGCCTCATTCAACTCAAACCATTCTAAAATTCAGTTAAATTAAGATGCAGAGCTAGCATAAGCTAAAGTCTTCAAAACTAATTCAAAGGTTCCAAAAGAAAAGCCACTTAAATTCAGTCCAGAATACTTAATTAAGACATATAGTTCAATATATATCGTTCAATATGTAGTTTTATCAGCCTCAGTTTAAAGGCAGGGGAAGGTGAAAAGAGTTGCTGAATCTGAAAATGATACAGGGAGAAACAGAGTTAGTGTGCACAAAATTGTTCCCATGGACGTTTTTAATACTCCATCTGAGAGACTGTAAGCTGAATTTTCTGTCAAATATTCACAAATCACTAAAACACTATGTTCTTTTTGCAGACTGTCATTCAACACAGAATAAATGTTATAAAAACAATAATCAATTGGAATGGCTCAGGTGATCCCCTTCCAGCCCTACTTAAATTTTGTTAGCATCTTATACCATTTTGTAATTATAAAATTTAATTTACATGTAAACTTTGTGGTGTTTCTGTTAGAAAATAGTTGGAATTGGTTTAAATTCATGAACATTCTTTACACAGAGAGCTTCCTGAGGGGGACTGGATCTGGGAGCTCCTCTTTGCTTAATAGTACAGGAGCACAATCTTCTGACAACCCTTTGCACCATGCCTTGAATATCATTATCATGAATTTAACACAGCAGTTCTTGCTCCAATACAATGGAAAGCAGTTAATAAGAATGTCCAGTCAGGGACATAAAACTCTAAACAGCAAGAGTTAGATACTTGTCTTAACTCAACTTTACAGTCAAATAATTATATTGATGTCTCTAGAGTTATTTTTCACTTGAAACGGGTGAAGTTAGGTCTGCTTTCTCTGACAGAGTCCTGCCCCACAAGTTATCAAAAACTAGATACAATTTTACTGTGTGTTTCTTTCCAAGATACAAAGCTATAGCAGGACAGTAAAGAGTACTTCATTTCACATATAACCCACCCAATACAATAACTGAGCTTTGTAAACCTCTTAAAGCTAGATCAAGCTACAGATTGTTTTTCGTTAATAAAGTTGGCATTTTGTAAAGGCAGATTAGTAAAGGACCATACAGGCAACAACCAAGACTATGAAAAAAGCAGTGTGAATCAGGTAATGGAGCAGATATTCCTGAAGGCCTTAGTAAGGCACACTCTAAAATAAAGATAAGGTGATTGGTAGTAAGCAACATAACTTCACCAAGGGTAAAAAATTGTGCCTGACAACTGTGATGGCCTTTTATGAAGGAGTTACAGTGTCAGTGGTTAAAGGAAGAGAAACTGACGTCACTGACCGGGACCTGTGCAAAGAGTATGACACTGTCCTGCACTACATCCTAGTTGACAAATTGGAGAAAAATTAATCTGATGGATGTACAACTCACTGGATAAAAAATTGGCTGGATGGTCACACTCAGAGAATTGGGGTCAACAACTCAGTGTCCAAGTGGAGACCACTAATGAGTGGTATTCCTCAGGGAGCAGATAAGGATTTGGGGGTG